>CAUYQV010090174.1:0-18666 GCA_963574575.1 Galagoides demidoff
GGCCCGCCAAACAACAATGATGGCTGCAACCAAAAAATGGCCGGGTGTTGTGGCGGGCACCTGTGGTCCCAGCTAATTGGGAGGCAGAGGCAGGAAACTCACTTGAGCCCAGGAGTTGGAGGTTGCTATGAGCTGTGATGCCATGGCACTCTACCCAGGGGGATAGCTTGAGGCTCTGTCTCAAAAAAAAAAAAAATTGCTGAGGTTAGATTTGTGACCTAAGATGTGATCAATTTTGAAGGATGTTCTATGGGCTGATGAGAAGAATGTGTATTCAGTTTTGTTAGAATGAAATGTTCTGTAGATGTCTGTTAAATCCAGTTGTTGAATGGTTAATTTTAAGTCTAAAATTTCTTTGCTTAGTTTCTTATTGGAGGATCTATTCAACACTGCCAAAGGAGTGTTAAAATCTCCGAGTATTATGGTGCTGGAGGAAATCAAGTTGCTCATGTCAGTTAGAGTCTTTCTTATAAATTGAGGAGCATTCTGGTTCGGTGCATAAATATTAATAATTGAAATCTCTTCATGTTGAGTGTTTCCCTTAACAAATATGAAGTGACCATCCTTATATTTCCTTATTTTTGTTGGTTTAAAGCCTATTGTGAATAAAATTATAACACCTGCTTTTTCCTGATTTCCATTTGCCTGTATTATAGATGACCACCCCTTTACCCTGAGTCTATATTTATCTTTTAAGATAATATGAGATTCTTGTATGTAGCAGATATCTGGCCTGAGTTTTTGTATCCAGTCAGCCAACTGGTGTCTCTTTAGAGGACAATTTAAGCCATTCACATTAATTGAAATTATTGATAAGCCTGCTAGTATTTTGGGTATCGAGTTTTTTGAAAGTCCAGTGAACATTTTTAGTCCTTTTGCCATTGTGGAAGTTGGGATTTGATCAAAAGTTTCAGAGTGAGTTTACTTTGGTGGTAGAGCATTCTGCTGGTCATTGTGGAGGATGGGTCTGAGAATATCCAGGATAGATGGTTTAATTATGGCAAATTTCTTCAACATGTGAATGTCATTGAAATATTTAATTTCTCCATCATAAATGAAACTCAGTTTAGCTGGATACAGATCCTGGGTTGAAAATTGTTTTATTTTAGGAGGTTGAAGGTAGATGATCATCCTCTTCTGGCATCAAAAGTTTCAGCAGGAAGATCTGCAGTCATTCTAATATTCTTTCCCTTGTAGGTTATGGTTCTTATGTCTGGCTGCTTGCTGTATTTTTTCCTTCATATTAACTTTGGTGAAGTTAATTATAATGTGTCTGTGAGATGCTTTATTTGGATTGAGTCATGCTGGGGTTCTGAAACTGTTATCTGAATTTCAGAATCTCTTGCAATGCTTGGGAAGTTCTCCTTGATTATCTCTTGAAGTAGAGCATCTGGGCCTTTTGAAGCAACCTCACTGTCTTCAGCAATTCCTATAAGGAGAATGTTTGCTTTTTTGGAATTATCCCACAGCTCTCTGAGAGAATGATCCATTTTTGCTCTCTACTTCTTTTCCTCTTTGATTATTTGGGAGTGTTCAAAATCTTTGTCTTCAGTGTCAGAAATCTTTTCTTCTGCCTGCTCCATTTGGTTACTGAGGGATTCTACTGTATTTCTCATATCTTGGAGGGCTGCAGCTTCTTTTCTCAATGTGTTAATATCTTTGGTAATTTTGTCTTTGAATTCATTAAATTCTTGAACAACTTTTGAATTATTCCTAGAATTCCTAATTCCAATTTCACTTCCCTTCTGTTAATCTTATTTGCCATCCAAATTCTAAATTCGATTTATGACATCTCATCTATTTGTTTATGAATGGGATCTTCTGGTGTGGCTGCTTTGTCATTCCTTGGAGGAGTTGATCTACTCTGATTATTCATGTTGCCAGAGTTTTTCTGCTGATTGCACCCCATGATTTTTTTTTTTACCGTTTGACTAGACGAGCAGGTAAGGTAAAATTGGATTGGGGGGTCCTGGGGTTGTGGTTAACCAGCTCTTTGCCAAAGAGCTGGGACTAGTGACTAAAGCTTTTCCCCTACAGCTTTGCAAAGGACCCATGTAGTACCATGGCCTGAGACTCTGGGGACCTGGTTGGTGTGGTGGGGCCAGGTGGCTCCATCTTGTATTCAACAGATCTCTGTCCAATCCTAGTGAATCAGTGATTCTGGCTTGAAGTCTCAGCTGAAATTTGTTTCCTGGGAGTCACAGATTGCCTCAATAGAGAAGACATACAATTATCTATCTTTTTTCTCAGCTGGCTCCCACCCTTCAGCTTTGTTGGGTTCTTAATGGCCCTTATCTTTCCCTCTGGCCTGAAGCTTCTGTTGAAAGCTGACTCCAGTCAGCCATCATCCTCCACTCTCCCTGGTTCTTGTTGAATGTCAAAATTGGAGTTAGGGAAAATAGCCAACCCGAGGATTTAGCAAAACACAAGACATATCGAAATAAAATGAACAAATAAACACACAAAAAAGCAACTAGACACACAATCAAACAGACACACAAACAGACAATCAGAAACAAATAAACAAAACCCCTCCAAAGGAAAATAAAATTCAAATACCCTGACTCTCAGCAACTGTAAGAAGGGAAGAAGAGGAAAAAAAGATATTAGTAATAATTTTAAAAATTAACAATTACTCCTATAAGAAAGAAAAAAGGAAAAAAGCAAAAAGAATGAGCAAAGAAAAAGAAAAAAAGGCACCATCAACAAAAATATATATAATATTTTTATTGGTGGTGTTTTATATATATAAAAACATATGACTATATGTATGCCTTAGGGATTAACTTTAGTAAGAATATATTTATTTTGCAATATATTTTCTGGATACCAGGTGGCACCATGAGTAGTTCCTAGGCTTATACCTGATTCCCAGCTTACATTGTTCTTGGTGGTTGCCTGGCTACCTGCTTGGCGCTTAGACCCTTCCAAACTGTTGATTCCACTGATATCAAAAAACATATTCATAGGCAGGTTTCACAAATTCTCTCTGCAACAGTTCCTATGAAGTGTGGGATATCCTGGGCCTGCTTCGGGTGTAGGATGACTGACTGCAGGTGAGACTCAAATCATCTCACCTGGCCCACAGAAAGATGCCTGTGGTCACCACCATTTCCCAAATTTTAAAATAATGTTCGCTTCCCATCGGGATCTTTCCCATCTGAGTGTGTCTCCTGCTGCCTAACCGCAGTGGTGCTGCTCCAAATGGCACCCCACTCTGGCCACCAAATTCCGTCTGGGTGTCCATACTTCACCTATCTTTCCACACAACAGTTAGTTTCCCCATGAACTGGGCATTGGAATCCTCCATGGTGGGGGGGGCCTTGTTGTTGGCCACTGTGGCACAGAAACTTTCCTAGCAGTCTCCATAGCTCCAGATTACACTCCAAGTCCAGTAATCTGTCACTTCACTGTACATCCCGAACTGCCACTCCACACCAATATTCCACACTGGGAATGATCTAGCCCACTCACTCCCACCTGTTATTCTGGGACAGCTGAGCTAAATGTCTATCCCGTCTGCCATTATGTTCTGTCTCTGGCTTCTCCTTTTAAAAAGTCTTTTTCAACTCTTGAACTGGACTTGTGACTTGTTTTGGCCAAAGGACACTAATAAACATGAAACACTCACAGGCCTAAAAAGTGCTCACACAGTGAAACCCTGGGCCCTCTTGCGACCACTACAGGTCCAGCCTCCAGCAGAATCAGGGCCAAGTGGCAGCAATTGCTCCTGGTGCCCCAGCTGACACTGGAGCTGCTGACTTCAGATGGATGAGGGAGCCCCAATGAGATCATTCTAGAACTGCCTGGTGGAATCAGCCCATGTTGCTGCTGTGCAACATCATGACCTAAAGAACTCTAATTTAGGCCACCAAGTTTGGAGTAGTTTATTTCACAGCAAAAGTTAATTGATTGGTATACCTGTGTGTGAGAAAAGAGAAGGCATGAGTTAAACAGTGACAGAAAGATTCTAGTTGGCATTTGAGGATGCTGGTATAAGATTTCATAGTTCCAGTAGCTAGGGTGAGCCCAATGGGCAGTGTTATCCCTGCTGGGCCATGGAGCAGATATACTTGGCCTTTAATAGCCTCCCTCTCTTTTTTTTTTTTTTTTTTTGAGAGAGTCTCACTTTGTTGACCTCAGTAGAGTGTTGTGGCATCATAGCTCACAGCAACCTCAAACTCTTAGGCTTAAAAATCCTCTTGTCTCAGCCTCCTGAGTAGCTGGGATTATAGATGCCACCACAACACCCAGGTATTTAATGAGCCTTCTTCAATGCAGAGAATTGTAGTTATTTTTACTTCTTATTATTTCCTTTCTATTTTAGACATAGAAAGGCATGTTTGGGAAGCAGATATGTCTTCATGGCTTCAGGACCTAAGTATGGTGGATTGTATTGACAAGAGGATGATGGAGTATTTTTCTGGGTATTTAGGGATAATGATTATAGAGGTCTAGTTATTTTTAGAAGTTGAGTAGTGAATAAAGGGTACTACAAGTACTATTACTTGTTTTGTTATGTTTATTACTTACTGCCTGTCTCTGGCTGGGCCACTATTTCCCCTGGAGTGAATCATCTCAGGAGCATTTCCATCCCAGAGGAAAGGCAGAGTCCTAGGAGAAGAATGGCACAGCATCAAGTTGTGGGGGTCATTTGTGAACTCCACTCTGCTATATCAGAAGCACTATAGATCTTATCTTGCCGCCATTAACCAAGTTTGTGATCTTGAGTGAGATTTTTCTTATCTAGGAACTTCACATTATTTATCAAAAAATATGAGTGTGTCAATTCTAGTATGAAGGCAGTAGATGACCTAGTACAAGGGGAGGTAGGGGGAATGAGGTAGCAGGGAGAGAGGAGGAGAAAGGGGGATGGGAGCCATGGTGTATGGCATACCTCTTGGGGGTGGGACACCAGTATAAGAGGGACTTTATTTAACAAATGCAATCAGTGTAACCTAATTCTTTGTACCCTCCATGAATCCCAAACAATAAAAAAAAGAAAAAGAAAAAGAAAAAAATGAGTTTCTGGCTACCTGCCACAGTTTCTGGGTGAATGTTTTAGAACTTTTCATCAGGGTGGGACATGTCAATTAGGCGAGTTGTCTGTGAAGATGTGTCAGATAGACACGATTTGGAGTCAATGACCTAAGCTGGGGTTGGGGTGGAGTCTTTTTCGTTTCAGAACCAAGCTGGTGAGCCTGGCAAAGAGCCAGATGTTTATGGCACCTGGAGGGGCCAGACTGTAAGAATCTGCACTGAACAGTGCAACACATCGATAGCTACAAGATACCACTGAAGTACATGCTTGTTGACACGCACCCAGATGAATGAAATTTCTATAACGTGTATCCTTAATGTACAATTCCCCTGCATCATGCTGAGGGTGTACTTACACACAAAAAGAAAAGTTGCTGGATTAGTCTCGGAACCAAGCTAATGGATGACCCAGCTGCGTATTGATTGAGGGGTGATACGTGAAGGAAAGATGTGGGAGAGTGATTTGTGGAAATTCAGCTCAAGGCAGGATCAGTGAGATGTATGCAGGTATCTGTTCATGCACCAACACTTTTTTAAGGACTTGAGTGGTTTACTGCCTTCACCCCTAGAAGCATTTGTCAGAGAGATGACTATTTTTCTTAGAAGTTCTCAGTAATTCCAGCAGATTTCTTTAGGAAATACTAAAGAAGAGATTTAGGCTCTGGGAGGAATATTAATTTATTCATTCAATGACTATTGATGGAGTCTGTATGAGGTGCCAGGCACTGATCTAGGGACCTGAAATGCATCAGGGAGTAGAACTCACAGAGATTCCTACCCTGGAGCTGAGGATGTGTGTAGAAACTGGCAGTAGGTCATACCAAGGCAAGGACAGTTGGACCTCTGTAAGTTGACCACCCAGGCACTGTAACAAACTGGTCAATACAGGAGGTGGTCAAAATAAGGAACTAGGTCTCCTGTAGTGATGCACGTACATGGTGCATGCCTAGTCTGTGAAATCAGGTCAACTTAAGGACGCGGTGAATGTAGATCGTGGTCAACTGTGGAGGTTCTTCGGTAAGTACAAAGTTTGTCAGAAGCCGATACACATACATGCTATGGAAAAGAAAGATTAAGTAGGGTAAGAGGTTTCAGGAGTATGGGGAAGGTAGCTACAGCATTGAAAAGGTGGCTGGAGTGGCCCAGCCTCTCATTGAGAGGGTGAAATCTGAGCAAGCACGTGAAGGAGGGAAGGCTCGGATGCCACCATGGGGGAGATGGCCACACTTCTGTTCATCTTTGTGTCCCTTCTCCCAACCAGGGGTGAGGAACCTGCTGGCTCAAGCCACTTATGGCCTTCTGGATCCTTGAATGCAGAATCCTTTTGACAGAATCCAAATTTTACAGAACAAATCCCCTTATTAAATATGCCTGTGAAGTTTGGAGTCTGTTGAGGTGCCACACTCGGGGGTCTGTAAGAGGAGACCACATGTGGCCTTGAGGAAGGTGACACGTCTTCAGCGTGGGATGCTGTGAAGAAATGGAGGTAAGTATTGGTGTCCTTCTGACCCCTCCCTTCTCTCTCCTTCCTCCTTCACCAGCCTTTTGCTCTTCAACCCACTAAAATCTGGATTGTTTTGATCCTGCCAATGAAATGGCACCTGTTTTGCCTTGGGCAAGCTATGGCCACGGAGAAAGTACTGGAGTTATTGTGGTTCTTCTACCAGCAGCCGAAGTCTGGTTAGCGCTGCTGTAGTAGTGCACACAGGCCCTTCCCGGGTCCGTGGCCCCTACGGCCAGGCCACAGCCACCTCGACCTTCAGGACACTTTCTAACCTCTTTCCTCCTGGCACAGAGCAGGGAGGAACTCACTTTCCTCAGCTGCCGGAGGGGTAAGATACTAACTTCCTTTATTCAAGGCGGTGATGCGATTGATTGACAGACTAGAGAGAGCTGCAACTCATGCAACCCACCCAGAGATACTTTACAGCTGTGAGCGGCGTTCAGGAGCGCGAAGGTAATAAACCAGCTCAGGCCTCCAGGGAGGAAGAGCGGCTGCTAACCCGACACTCCGGTTGTTTCTTTCTTTCCCTTTTCAAGTCCTCTGTGCATGCCACGCTTAATAAAGGTAATGAAAAGGTAAGCCTATAAAGGAGGAAGTGGTCTCTCGAAGAAAGAAGCCGCTTTATTTGCTCTCCTGTCGGTGCGCTTCCGGGTCCACCTGCTTTCCGCACATGCGCAGTAACTGGCTGTACAGCCAGCTGTCAAAAAGCCAACTGGCGTGGGAGGGGCGGTGGATTAGAAAATGAATTTACAGTGTTTCCAGTCTTGTCGTCTTTTGGCAGAAATCAACCCATCTTCCTCTGGAGAGATATTTTTAGCTTGTTTTTAAAAAAACAGGGCTGCTTCTTGGTCTTTGGAAGCCATCATGGCGCGGCAGCCGCTAGGGCTGGGACTCTGGGTGTCTCCGTGGACGTACCGGGTCACCTTTGGCAGGCTGCGTACAGTTTATCCGCATCCACCACTAGGGTAGGTACACAGCGGGGCACCTTGTGGGGGTCAGGGAAACATTCATTTATCAATCAGTCTTACCCCTGCCTCTGACGCCTCAGTCTCTTCTGTTGTAAAGTGATGTAATCCTCGACGGTCCTCCCAAGGGAGATGTGTAAACACCTCGCTGGGAAACAGGTCGCTCCCAAGAACCAGAGGACGCCTGTGGCCCTTTCTAACTCCTTTAGGGAGAGTATTTGTAAGTAAGCACTGGAGAACATGACACTGTCTTTTCTGGAAACTTCCAGGCATTCGAGTCCTGACACATGATAATCCTGATGACACTTACTGAGTGCTGTGTACACAGGGCATCCCAAAAGTCATGCCTGAAGTCACCACGTAGAGGGGATAATGGAAAAGTTTAAAACTAAATTTAAAACTAAAAAAATTAAAATTTAAAAATTTACAAAGAGGTGGCCAATACAGAGAGAATATTTTGTAAATATTCTGTAAAGTTTTATAACGACTATCTTGTAAGTACAGGCATATTTAACTACCATTTTCCATTTTCCTATGTATGGTAACTTTCTGGGGGACTTTTGGAGCGTAGATCAAGCCTGTCCTAGATGCTCATGGGTATGACTTCATTTAATCCCTGGTGAGGTGAGGTGGGTGGGTGAGCACATAAGTCACCCCCATCCTACAGGTATGAAAACTAAGCCCAGATGGGTTAAATTGCTGAGCTTCCCAACTTACAGCTAACAAGTAGCAAAAGCAACATTTGAACCCAAATGTTGGGGGCAGTCTAGCCCCAGAAATCTCTTGTAGCCACCCAGCTCTTTAGCAGCAGCTAACACACTGTAAAACTTTTATGGGAATCTTGACTAGGTTTTGCTGGAATTTTTTGAAGAGATTCTAGTGGGAGAAGGTACTTGTTGAGGTACTTGTGAAGAGTGCAGGGCCAGAACATGATGCAGCATTTTCCACTAAATCATAAATCTGCTTTCGTTAATGTCTCTGGCAGCCACTCTAAAACCCTGCGTTTCTGTTTGTTAAACTTAAAAGATGTAAAAAAAATTACCACCAGCACCAACCTTGAGAAACCTATTCAAATAATGGAGTTGTATTCAATATCAACTTTTATTGTAGTTTCCCCATAAGCAATTCTGAGATTATAAATACAGTCATCTCTCTGTATCTGCAGGAGATTGATTCCAGGGACCCTGGAGATATCAAAATCTGAGGATGCCCGAGTCCTTGATATAAAATGGTGTTGTATTTGCATATAACCTCTGTCCATCTTCCCAGATATTTTAAATCATCTCTAGATTACTTATGACATATAATACCTAATGCAATGTAAGTGCTATGTAAATAGTTTTTTTTTTTTTTTTGCTGTTTTGGCCAGAGCCAGGTTTAAGCCTGCCACCCCCCGTATATGGGGCTGGTGCCTTACTCCTTGAGCCACAGGTGCTACCTTGTAAATAGTTTTTATGCTGGTTTTAAAACTTGTATTATTTATCAAGTGTTGTCATTTAAAATTATAATTAGTTTTCAAATATTTTCAATTTGTGGTTGGTTGAACCCTGAGATTAACAACCTGTGGGGCCAACTGTCCCTGCTTCCAAGTGACAGTTACTTGCTTAGAAAGTTTGCCACTTTTCCCCTCTAGTCAATTTAAAAAAAAATTAAATTTAAGAGCCACTCATGGATTTACTGGGGCAATTACTCTCTCTGACGGACAATATAGCCATTGATGGAGAAGGAATTCTGTCTCCATCATTCATTCAGCCGACTAATTCAGGCCACTGTATTTACTATGGGCTGAGAACAATGGCAACGTTAGAAGCCATAATTTCTATCCTGCCAGGGGGTTTCCATCCATTGGAGAAGAGAATGCACACCGGCTACTTAGAGGATAGGAAGAGGTGGTGTTTGGCATGTGTACAAGGGGAGGCACAGACACTCTGCTTAATGGAAAGGAGCTGATTATGGAACTTGGGGCGCTGAGGAAAATGGGATGCAGGAGGGGAGCTTTACTCATGCTGCCCAGGGTGGGTAGGATTGTGATGGACACAGAGAAGTAGAACTGCAGTTCTTTTTTTGAGATGGAGCCTCAAGCTGTCCCCCTGGGTAGAGTGCTGTGGCATCACAGCTCACAGCAACCTCCAACTCCTGGGCTCAAGTGATTCTCCTGCCTCCGCCTCCCAAGTAGCTGGGACCAAAGGCGCCCACCACAATGCCTGGCTACTTTTTGGTTGCAGCTGTCACTGTTGTTTTGGTGGCCTGGGCTGGATTCGAACCTGCCACCTTAGGGGTATGTGGCTGGTGCCTTAGCCGCTTAAGCCACAGGCGCCCAGCCTAGAACTACAATTCTAATCTAGTGCGTGAGTGAGGCAGCACAGCTAAGGGGGTGCAAGATCAGTCTCTGGAAGACTGCTTGGGTTCAAATCCTGGTTCTGCTACTTGTTAGTCGTAAGTCTAGAGAAAGTTAGCAATTCAACCTCTCTGAGGCTCAGTTTTCTAATCTCTAAGGCGGTGGAAGGAGGGAAGGAGGATTTCAGCCAGGGTCTCAGTAGGAGACAGATGGAGTAATCTAAGCAGATGAGAGGAGGGTGGTATTTTTACAAGTGATAGTGCAGGAACCTGGAGCAGTGGTGGTGAGGGGCAGAGGAGATGCTTAGGACTGATGGGGAGAGACTGGTCCCTAGTTCAAGGTGCAGTGTAGAGGAAGCCACCTCTCGGGGAGCTATGCCCATTAGGTGCGGGCACAGCTAACTTAAAAGAACCTGGGAGGGAAGGAGCAGGACAGTAAATATCTTCACTGTTCCCTCTGTCCCGTAGCCTGCCTGGCTCCAGCCCTCTGCCTAACCAGGAAGCCCACATCCTTGGGAAACTGAGAAAGCACAGGTCAGGCTCCCAGGATGAGAGCCTGGAGGAGGAATGGAGAGTGTGGAGCCAGAGGAGCAGACAGAAGGTATCTCTCAGAGAGGGAACACTGTCAGGTCTGCCTCTCTGCGGACAGCTGTCCTGGTTCTCTGGCTCCTTGCTAGAAAGAATCATAAGCAAGGCCAGTGCAATGGAGTGGTCACAGATAGGAAGCAATTCCACCAAACAGCTTTTGTTTCAGAAAAGGAGGCTATACAAAGCAAAAATACATTCCAAAGAGAAGAATGGGTCAGTGGAAAATGATGTTGAAACCTCCCAGGTGGTTGTCTTATATTGCCCTGGTTGGGAGGGCTCACGGAGGGGAGGGCTGTTTGTTACCAGGTGATGGATGCACATGATTGACAGGTGTTTCTCTGCAGTCCTTTTCCCTGATTGGTTCCAGTTTCTCCCCCTAAGAACCATGTTCCTGGTCTGTACCCGCCACCTGCAGATAGGGTCCCTGCCTAACAGCGCCCATGTGCAAAGGGGAAGGTCTTCCTGATAAAGAAGAGACAATAAATGCTGGAGGGAGAGGCTGCCTGAGACCTCAGGCCAGCCTGCTTCACCCCTCCCTGGGGTAAAACATGGTTTCCTTGAGGCTACTGGCTGCTGCTCTCAGGGACTTGCCTCCATCTGCTATGGGCATCAGTTCCTATCTCTATCTTGGGGGTGGAGAGGATTTCTTTAATTAACTCCTTTTATCCTTCCTTGCCCTCCCTTTCCTTTTCTTCCTGGCTTTAAGATCTTCCCTGGAAAGTGCAGCCTGGTTGGCTGTGGACTTTCTAGAAAGCAAGAGAACTGGGTTGCAAGCTGCTACCCAAGCCACCATCTCTGCGCTGTCCTAGAACTAGGATGTGGAATCCTTTGTTGCAGAAAGAAAGCTACCGTATTTTCTCATGTATAACGCACCCTGTGCCGTATTTTGTCATGCGTAAC
The DNA here is from genome assembly GCA_963574575.1 of Galagoides demidoff. Taxonomy (NCBI): domain Eukaryota; kingdom Metazoa; phylum Chordata; class Mammalia; order Primates; family Galagidae; genus Galagoides; species Galagoides demidoff. The sequence goes on from CAUYQV010090174.1 coordinate 11,335, forward strand.
GCACCCTGTGTATAATGTGTACCCATGTTTTTGGCCCAAACTTAAAAAAAAACCCTTTCATTTTCACTTTTTAATTCAAAATTTTATTTGTGTACATGTAGGCTCTTGTTTTTTGTAGTACAAAGGAATTTTAGCATTATTTTTTAACATTCTGGTACAAGAAATTTTATGTACAAATAATTACAAAACATGAGAACAGACATGAGGTACAAGAAGTTTACTGTGCCAGTAACAAAGAGTACTACCCATGCATGATGCACGTACTTATTTCCTCAAAAAATTTGGGCAAAAAAGTGCACGTTATACATGGCAAAATACGGTACTGTGCCTCTTTACAGCCTGACACAGAGATTCCCTCTGACAGACACAGGAGCTAATGGTGTGGAATGAACACGCGCCTACGAACAATTGGAAAAGAGACTTCACATTGTTCTTTGGGCCCATAATTGGTTTGTTGTAAAAACGGATTGCGTTGGCTTTACCACGCGTCTCCACTGTGAACAATGCCTTTATTGGATCAACTTAAATAGATGAGAAATGAAGTTTGTAAAAAGAAGCAACCCAGTACTTGAACTGTGGGCTTGAAAAACCAACGGGCCCCCACAGTCAAGTCTTCAGGGCTGTTTCGCCACTTCCTGACAGTCCTGTTTATGTCTGCCTTGCTGTAAGGAACTTGATTCTGTTTTTCCACAGAATTTTTTGGAGGTAAAGAACTGTAGGGCTTGAGTACCATTTGCCCAGCCTCTGCAGAGTGAGCCTTGGAGGAAGAGGCCCATCCAGGGATGGCTTTCAATTATATCAACCTTGAAGTTTCAGTGCCTTTTCCTTCCAGATGCCACTAAGCCCCCAACCAGGGGTGGTACTGCTACCTCAGAGACAAAAAGACATGGCAAGCCATTCATTTCTTTCTAGAAAGTCACCCATTCATGTTCCTCTTATCCAAATTGTAGGCCGCTCAGAAAGCTGGTTGATTGCAAAGAGGCTAGATTTCGGAGCGGGAGGGGTAAATTTATTTTCCGATGAACACAGATGAAGCTGCAATTTGCCATCTTCAATCAACAACATTGGGCGACATCAGCAAAGGTCACCGGCTAACAGTATTTTCATAATGGAAGTTGAGCTCCCGTCCAGTGGCAATCTCAAGGTCAGCTTTCTGCCTTTATCCCCAGTGGCCCTCACTTAGGGGCTGGTCTCGGATGCATCTGAATTGGTCTTCGGTTTTCCTTTGGGCTGCACATAAAATAATTGCTCTTGAAACAATACCCTCATGATTAAAAAACCGCTGCGGCTAAAAATATTTAAATCAGGAAGCATCCCAAATAAAGGACTTGGCAAAATACATCAGATACGACAAAAATTTTGCTGGCGGCATGTAAAACAGATATGAAAAGACTAAGCTACCCATGGGCGCCATGAAGGGCTAGAGTTTGCCTGGTATCATTTTCCCCGAGATGTTTATACACCTCTGTGTAATTGTAGTTAATGACATAAATTCCTTGTTTCAGTTTGAAATTCTGTTCAGGTTGACACTTCCACTTTAGAGCTGATTATTTTTCTCCTGCTTTTTGATCCTTCTGCCTTTTTTTTTTTTTTTCTTTTACAGAATCAAGTGTTGGCGGAACATGGGCTTGAGAAGCAGGGATTGAATTTTATTTCATTCTTTTTTTTTTCCTCATTTTTCTATGCTTATCTCCACCAACCCTTAAGCTTAACCTCCAGATTCTCTCAATACACCCTTCTGATTTTAATTCCTTTCCTTCTGATCTCCTCCTTCCTTCCTGCTTTTCCTCCCTTTCTCTTTTTTTTTCTTTTCTTCTCTAGATTTCTTCCATTTTGTAGGGTAATTATAAGCTGTATGCTGCCACCTATCGTGGGTGGACTGTTCTGCTTGGTGAGCTGCCAGGTCACAGTGGATTCCATGACCTCAACTTCCCCACTAAGAACAGAAAGGCTCACCATGAAAGTAGATCTAGTCCTCCTTGTCCCTGCTTTCTCTGCCCAATTGGCCAAATTCAACTGGTCCAGAGCAAAGTGTGAACAGCGGCCATGGCTGTTATCCTCTCCCTATCCAGATAGGGAAGCTTCACCCACGGGTTGTAAAGCTGGTGGAGAGACCGGGTGATCCACGACAGCGTTAGCAGTTTCTATGGGGAGCCGTGTTGGGGGAAGTGGAGGGCGAGAGGGGGAGGATGCCAGGGTCTCTCTTGCGTCCTTCCCTTCTGCATCTGTGGCGTCCCCCACCCCCCAGCATGGACCGCACCTGTCCACCCTCCTTCTTCTCTTGGACCTCACCATCCTCTGATTTTTCTACTTCCTCAGAGTTTCTGTGTCATTCTTAACTGGATTTGATCCCAAAGTTGAGATCCAGGGATTTCTGGATCCCTGAAAGACCACCGATCCCGGAGGAGCACCATTTAGTAGCATCATTCTCCCCTTAGCAAAATTTCTAAAGAGTGGAGGGAGGGTGATGGATGGGCCCACACGTAAGGTGCATCTTACAAGGGTATATGTGAAACTTACTGAATGTAGACTACGAATGTCTTAACATAATAACTAAAAATGCCATGAAGGCTGTGTTAACCAGTCTGGTGAAAATATTTCAAACTGTATATTAAACCAGTACACTGTACCCCATGACTGTATTAATGTACAGAGCTATGATTTAATAAAAAATAAAGGGAAAAAAGATACTGGCATGGAGATGTGAATTATTGCTGCCTTCCAGCCACAATGGAAATGTGTCTTTTTCTTTGCTTCATTGCCTTCTTCTCTCTCAGGGATTGCTGTCCAGTGTTGACTTGTATCTGGAAACCATTGTTTTATATATTTTGTCTTGTTTTTAAAAGGATAAATCTCACCCCTATTATTCCACGTTGGCGGAAACTGTACGAATCCTTGTGCATGATTGTTAAGACTACAGATGGTTGCACACACTTTGTAAGGACTTCCTACAAACAGAGTGTTTCCCATACGGGCAGTTCATGCAGACTCTTGGGTCCCTTCTTCATTTGTATTCCAGGTTCTGACTACCTGATTCTATACCCTACTATTTTGGGATGTCATACATGATACTGAAGATACCTGAATACAAATTTAGAAGGATGTACATAGAATTTTCTTGTCCCCCTCCCACCTGAGGACTCATCTTTCTTATGTCAGATCAAACTGGTTCAAGAAAATAATGTTACCGTGAAAAATCTCAGACAGAAGCTTCTAAGAGACCCAAAAGCTCAAATGTTTGAGCAGCGTTTTTCGACCTTTTTATCTCATGACACACTTGAACCTATACTCAAACTTTGATGGCACATTTAAATTATGTTGATCAAAAAAAGAGCAAAAAAACAGACCCAAAGTCCACCATGTGACCTGACTCCACACGGGCCTACACATAATTCTTGCTCATTTTTCATTTTGTCAGATAGATAAGTGTCAAATCTAAGCACTAGAAAACGGAACACATCAAGTAAAATCTTAAAGAATTTAATTGTTTTCAATGTCCACATAAAGTTTTTGTTATAAGAAATAGTCTCTCTCCTTCCCCCTGGGGTTATATTTGAATGCTACTATTGAATTAATTGATGTAAAAATTTATTCACTACATCTATACTTGGAAATTTGGAATATGGTTCACAATGATGAGAGATATTTTCTATAGAAAATCAGGCTTCTATGACAATGATTCCTATGCAGAATATTTCAACTTAACTATACCAGAATTGCCTTTCTACAAACAGAGAAAAGGATAATTAGATAGTATTCATATACTAGCATTTGTAAATTTTATTTTCATTTAGAACAAAATAATTTTCTCTGGCAGATAAAATGCTTAAAATGGATGATTTTATTATAGCAGAGAAAATTCTTTGTTATTTAATCCCTTGTGGCGTGGAAGTGAAATACATAAAGAACTTGGGAAAAGCCTTTCTGTTGGTAATTGCTCTAATATGTGCTGCCAATTTCTGGATTCAGGGCTAGTCTGGAGCCAAGAAATTGTATATGGATACTCTTAATGTATTGTTATTGTATCTCTAGAAAAAAGACAGAAAGAAGAGAATGATACCCAGGAAGGAGAGGAAAAATACTAATTTAGATCGAACAACCAGTTCCGATGCAAAGTGGGAATGTCAAATAGTAAAATTTTTAGCCTTCCTTGAGTTTTAAATATAAATTAAATATTAAAAGTTATTGTTCTACATTCCTAGTCTAACGTTAATGGCCTTACCTTACTATTTAGCTTATAGGTGCTAACTTGGGTTAAAAGCTTTGTTGCAGTACTTTGGCTAGTGAGTCACTTAGCAGACTTGACCTATGACATTGTCATTTACAGAAATCTTATTATTCCTTGGGTAGGAAAGAAAGGGAAGATTATGAGAAGGGAGGAAAAAGAAAATAATTTTCTCAATCGAGTTCAGGTGGACCAATCCCAGAATGACAGGACTAAATTGCCCTAAAACATTTCTGGGCACTGGCATAGAATGTGAAAGTACAGGACGGTGCCTGTGGCTCAGTGAGTAGGGCGCCGGCCCCATATACTGAAGGTGGCAGGTTCAAACCTGGCTGTGGCCCAACAGCAACCAAAAAATAGCTGGGCATTGTGGCGGGCACCTGTAGTCCCAGTTACTTGGGAGGCTGAGGCAAGAGAATCGCCTAAGCCTAGGATTTGAAGGTTGCTGTGAGCTGTGATGCCAAGGCACTCTACCGAGGGTGATAAAATGAGACTCTGTCTCTACCAAAAAAAAAAAAAAGTGAAAGTACACATTCATTCATTCAACACATGTAAAAACATAATAAGCAGGGATTATTATCACTCACTCTTCTACATATTTAAAAACACTAATGACCCAAACGAAAAATCCGCTAATTCCTGCCATCCTGAAGCTTATGGCCGAGTTTGTGTGTGAGGACGGAGTGTATGGGGAGACACAGTAAAAACACAGATAATAAACAAGTACATTACAAAGAAAGAGACACTGGCTTTGCGAGAAGTATAGGGAGGAGGTGGGAGCGGGCAAGATGGATGAGGCATCAGTGATATCTGATATGTCTCGGGAAAAGTAACAAAAGTAAGATTTTTGTTTCCTTCAAGGAAAGCTTGAAGGAAAAATGTGGTACTTGGTTAGCCAAAATGATATCAGGAGAAACAGCATTCCAGGCTGTGGGAGTGGTCAGTGCAAAGGCCGTAGGAGGGAAGAGCCTTTGAAAGGAGTAGAGGCAGCAAGAAGGCCAGTGTGTGCAGAACAGGAGTGAGGGTGCAAGGGCGCCTAGGACGGGAGTCGGAGTGCTGGGGATGAGTGGCCTTGGGGGGCTTCACTCTGAGGGACATGGGGAGCCACTGCATCACCTACAGCTCTTAAGGTTTCTGTCCTGGGACACCTCTGTTCTGCAGGGCTAAAGTTAATTGCGAACATTGGTCAGTATGGCTGAAGCTGCATTATTTCTGATTCCAAGCACCACCTCACCATCTTTGTTACCAGATCAGCCACGTCATCACTGACTTTATATTAAAGAGTACTAAGTTATCGGTTAATCCACGCAAGCAGTTGATGAAGAAGTTAAAGGCAGTATTGGTTTCCTAATTCCCATGGTCTCAGGGGTCCTCAAACTTTTTCAACAGGGGGCCAGTTCACTGTCCTTCAGACTGTTGGAGGGCCAGACTGCAGGCCCCCGGACCAGTTGGCCACTAAGCAGGACAGGCAGCGGGGGCAAAAACACCCAGAGGGCAGGATAAATGTCCTTGGCAGGCTGCATGTGGCCCGCAGGCCCTAGTTTGAGGACGCCTGGCAAATTCCTTTGTGCAATGTGTTCCAACAGAGAAGACCTTTTGTCCTACAAAGGGGCTGAAAGTAAGTAACACTGGCTTTGCTGGCTCTCTGCTGTCACCATGGTTCTGTGAAAGCAGCAACAGAGGCTCGGCGCCTGTGGCTCAATTGGCTAAGGCGCCAGCCATGTACACCTAAGGTGGCGGGTTCGAATCCCTAGCCCGGGCCTGCCAAACAACAATGATGGCTGCAACCAAAAAATGGCCAGGCGTTGTGGCGGGTGCCTGTGGTCCCAGCTACTTGGGAGGCGGAGGCCGGAGACTCGCTTGAGCCCAGGAGTTGGAGTTTGCTATGAGCTGTGATGCCATGGCACTCTACCCAGGGGGAAAGCTTGAGGCTCTGTCTCAAAAAAAAAAAAAAAAAAAGAAAGCAGCAACAGATAATGTGTAAACAAATAGGTGTGGCTGGGGTCCAGCAAAAGCTTGTTAACAAAAGCAGATTTGGGTGACAGGAATGAGAGACAAGACAGAACATAGCACTGGGGCAGGGGCCAGCAGGTGAGGACACACAGCCTGGTACAGGAGAAATAGCAGTCAGTGAACTCCAGTATCCGGCAGACCCGTCCTGCTACTCAGCTCTCCCACGAGCCCTGCACACAGCAAGCACTTAAAAATAGAAGACAGCTTTCTTCTTCCAGATTTCACAGTGGGTGCAAAAACCATTGCAGCTGGGTACAATAATGGCTTTGGAAATAAAGGTTAAAGGATTGTCAAACAAGCCATTCTTTGCGTAAATATGTCTTCCATCCTATCCTCCCCCTGCTGTCCTTACCGTACTCCAATTAAACAGATTGATACCTTTTGGCAACAGCTTGTACATCTCTTACTTTCTGTCTATTTCTCCTATTTTTGTTCCTCTTTATTCTTCCTTTTGGCCTATTGTTATTCACCCGTCTTCCAGTTTACCACTCCTATTTTATAGTGTGTTCAGTCTGCTATAAAACCTCCTAATGATGTATCAATCTCAAACGCCATATTTTTTCATTCTAAAGTGTTAATTTGATTTTTATTATATTCCAAATGTCAGGTTAATTCTCAATCTTTTTTACTATTTGACCAAATTTCCCTCTAATATCTAAGTCAATGTCCCCTCTTTGTCTCTAGGTTTGGGGTAAACCTTATATATCTTAGCTATTAGCCTATCTCTTAAGTTTGAATATTTGGGGTAAAGAAAAGGAAAAGCTGTAGCTGATTTTGTCCAAAGGACTTAGTTTTTCTCCTGGAAGGCACACTTGCTGAGGTGTGACTCTAAGCCGTGCTCGGGGTAGACTGCGCCGTTTGTCACCTTATTGGGCCTTATGTGCAGTCCTCGGTCCTTGTGGGATCCCCCTCCTCTACTGCACACTTTCTCTGCTGTTGTGATGTTTCTAGTGCCCCTGGATTTTGGCGGAAATTAGATCCAACCTCTGCTTATCGATTGTGCAGCTGCTGAAATCTGCGCTCAGCCTCTCAGCTTGCCAGCTGCTAGGAGCTTTTCGGAATCTCAGCTCACGTCCAGCTGGGCACTGTGCTTG
>CAUYQV010090178.1:0-59126 GCA_963574575.1 Galagoides demidoff
TATTTGAAGGTTATGTCTCCAACAAAGGTTTAATAACCAGGATCCACAGAGAACTCAAATGTATTAGCAAGAAAAGAACAAGTGATCCTATCTCAGGGTGGGCAAAGGACTTGAAAAGGAACTTCTCTGAAGAAGACAGGCGCACAGCCTACAGCCATATGAAAAAATGCTCATCATCCTTAATCATCGGAGAAATGCAAATCAAAACTACTTTGAGATATCATCTAACTCCAGTAAGATTAGCCCATATCACAAAATTCCAAAACCAGAGATGTTGGTTGGTGTGGATGTGGAGAAAAAGGAAACTTCTACACTGTTGGTGGGAATGCAAACTAATATGTTCCCTTTAGAAAGATGTTTGGAAAACTATTAAAGAACTAAAAATAAACCTGCCATTTGATCCTACAATTTCTCTACTAAGTATATATCCAGAAGACCAAAAATCATACTATAACAAAGACATTTGTACCCAAATGTTTACTGCAGCCCAATTCATAATTGCTAAGTCATGGTAGAATCCCTAGTGCCCAATGACCCATGAATGGATCAATAAATTGTGGTATATGTATACCATGGAATATTATGCAGCGTTAAAGAGAGATGGAGACTTTACCTCTTTCATGTTTACATGAATGGAGCTAGAACATATTCTTCTTAGAAAAGTATCTCAAGAATGAAAGAACAAGTATCCAATGTACTCAACCCTACTATGAAACTAATAGCTTTCATATGAAAGCTATAACCCAATTATATGGGGAATATGGTGAAAGGAGAAAGGGAGTGAGGTAGGGGCAGGATGGGTGGAGGGAGGGTAATGGTTGGGACCACATCTATGGTGCATCTTACTAGAGTACATGTGAAACTTACTAAATGTAGAATATAAATGTCGTAACATGATAGCTAAGAAAATGCCATGAAGGCTATGTTAACCAGTTTGATGAAAATATTTCAAATTGTATATAAAACTAGCAGATTATACCCCATAACTGCAATTTTTCGTGTTTCATTATTCAATATTTTACCATTTTTAAAATACTATATATAATTCCCTATTAAATACTATATATAGATCACTTAATATATAGTATATTAAATATATTTTATATATAGTATTGTATATAATTAGTATTATATAATTATAAATACTATATATGGCATTTAATATATAATATATTTATAATATATGGTACATTTAATATATAGTATATTATATATACTAGTATATATATAAAGTATAGTATAAATATATATACCATATAATACTAAATATAGTATACTATATAATATAGTATATATATTATATACTATAATATATAGTACACTATAAATACTGTATATATAGTATTATATATAATTATAAATACTATATATATAGCATTTAATATAGTATTTAATAAGGATATAATCATAGTTTTACTTTTGCATGCATTGAGATATTTTTAAAAATTTATCATATTGTTGCCTAATCTGGATGGTTATTTTAATAAATTGTTCAGTTATACATTGTTTGTTTGTTTTTCTTCTTTTCTTTGATTTGCCAAGAATCTGACTATACTTGGGTTTTGACCAAAAAAAAAAAAAAAGAAAAAGAAAAAGGTTGCCTTAGAGCCTTCATGACTCTGCATACTCCATCATCCTAAAATTATGCTTACATATGACCTTTTACTAGACATGTGACAAGAAATTGCTTGCCAAAATGTGAGAAATGAAAATGTTCATTGGGTACTCACTATATTCAATGGACTGAGGTAGGACTAGGATTCATTTTGAGAGAAACAGCCTAGTTAGAGTACAGATAATGAGTCATTCATTTAATATCATGTAAAAAAATTACTGTCCAGTACTTGTACTCATAGTGGTCCTTGAATGAAATGAATAAGTTGTGCCTTTCTTGAACACAAATAGGGAAAGAAGAGGAGAAGAGGTTGATACAGGATTCCTCCACTCAGGGCTGGATAGGGACCCCCCCCATTCTCTGGGCCTGGATGAGCTCAGAAATTATACCCCCATGTCTAGGCATAAAAAGGCCATTCTTTGTAGGCCACACCCTCTGGGCTCTTCAAATGTTCTGATTCTTCCTTGAGTAGGGAGCATATACCCTAATTCCTTGCCTGAGGCAAACACTGTAAAGACCACATTCCTGTGCTAAGTTTAGGTTTATTTTCTGCCCACAGACCCCTGACCAATTGTGACACATTTCCCCAAGACCCCCTGCCCACAGGATAGGAAAAGCAGCATTTAAACCCCCTAGACTAAAGACTTGGGGGGCTTCCTGCTCGGCTTCCTCCACTACCACAGGTTCTGTGCTCACTCTTCTGTTCATTCTTTTCTGGTTGCCATGCTTATCAATCTTTCCACCTAACAATAAACTCTATTCTGTCACTTACCACGTGGTCAGTGGTTTTATTCTTTTAACCCCAAGACCAAGGACTTGGCTTAGAGAGAAATTCTAGCAAGAAGGTTGGAGAATTAGCTCACAAAAATACACAGTCAGGATATGCTAGAATCTTATTTATTCTGTAGGAGATGGAAAGTATACAAATTATGCTAATCAAAGAGGGAAAGATGACATTTGTTTATGTCATTCTCTTCATGATGTTTTTACTATTGTATTAGAAGATAATATAATAGTATTGCTGGATTTCAAGGCATTGATCTGTGTCCCAAAATGTCAGTGTTTCAGGCAGCTGTCTGTGTGCTCATTTCTTGAGGTGCTCTCGGTTAAAAAATGCTCAGACTCTCCAAAGTAAGGCAAGCATAAAACAAAATTTATTGAGGAAGAGAAAGATAAGTGTGCAGAGCAAGATAAAAGTTTACAGATTAAGATACATCTGCCAGAGACACCAAACAGATACCATTACCATGGCAAGTAGGTAAAGAGACCTGGGTTACGGCTGCCAGTTCTGTTTTATATTGTCGAGTTTGGGCTTACCTTGTGATTCAGAGGTCACCTTGAAACTAGAGTCTGACTGCATATCCATACATCCTATAAGCCTCTCTGAGAGCCCATTAGGGGTGTGGACCACGATGTAGATTTAAACCAATGACATGATAATTAGTATTAAGGCTGTTCTAGGCCATCTTCAAAACACTATTGTACCTATTTCTAGGCCCATGAACTAGAGAACTTTCTATATCCTTTTGCATGAACTAGAGAGCCTTCTATGTCCTTTTGACATGATAAGTTCTGACTGAGAGATTTATAGGATGATCCCTTCTCCCCAGGTGTGAAGAATCACTTGGGATAGAATTAAGGTGGACAGTGCCATAAGGTGGGCAGTGCCAAGATAGGGGTCTGGGGGGCCCTGCCCTTGCCCTTCTTCCCCAGGAGAACTGGATTTCTATCTACCTAACAGTATACTAAAATATGTACATAACATACAAAAGTACAAATGCAAGTATTAGCTCAATCTATTACCATCAATAGGGTAAAGATTAAACACAAAGATGTACTGTGATTGAGTGTAGAAAATACACTGATTTAGAAGAAGAATTTGAAAAATAGAGATGACAAGTAAAAGGCAACTAAAAGGGTAGCACAATAATCTGAAGATAATTACATATATGCATAATAAGGAAAAGGCCTTCAAGTGAGTAGTAAGTCATCCTGTGAGGCCTAAGGCTCCAGGATTTTTCCTGGATGGTCCCAGCTATGATATAATTTATAAAACCTGATGATTAAGCATCATATTATAGGACCTCTGTATTTATGGATTAAACTTCTTTGCAGTACCCCATGGCTTCATGTTACCTAGAAAATGCATTTTGCATTCTGCTATCTTCAAGTAGTTCAGCTCACATGTAGCCACTACTGTTGCTGCTTTCCTGTGCCCTGTGGGCCAAAAGAAATTTGGAAAGCTGCCAGGGTCCTTTATTCATAACAACTGAATGCCACAGGGTTGCAGATCTTTTCATGTGTAAAAATTATTTGAAGCTTTTTGTCACTTCTTAGGTTTTAGTCTCAGAGGGATGAGGGTGGAGTTAGCTGTGGGGAACTCTCTTTGTTATAAGGATAGGAAAAAAAGTAATTGCCAATGGGTAGAGAACAAAAAAAAGCATATAATGTTCACTTGTAGTGACTCACAATGCCTCAATCAAGTTGTATTCCATTTTTAACCTCAGAAAAGCTTCTGACATGTTAACCTGTAGTCATATCATTGCATTCTTTTTATCTTTCCGTAAACTTTTACTGACAAATGAAAGCATTCACTCTTTTTTGTAATTTGAAACAAAAAAAGTGTTAAACTATCCAACAATCCAATAAAATTAGTGTCCGTCATAAATTTCTTTATCACAAGAAAGAAGATTAAATTTGTCACAAATATTAAAATAGTCCACAGGACCCACAATACATCTATAATAGAACCTACTGTTTCATTTATCAATGATCCTTTCCCAGTGGTATTTTTTTTTAAGATTTCAAGAAGTAATGTGGAGTTGATCAAAGAGATCAGACAATGTTTTACTCTTCTTGCAAAAGGCATTTTCTATGATATAATAGCAGTAAATCAAAGTACAGTGAAGAAAAGTAGTTTTAAAAAGCTCTATGACCAGGTGGTCCCTGTGGCTCAAGGAGTAGGGCGCTGGCCCCATATGCTAGAGGTGGCAGGTTCAAACCCAGCTCCAGCCAAAAACTTCAAAAAAAACCCTCTATGACCAGAAATATTAAAATGTACAGGAAATGGACCCCTACCTGGAAGCACACTACCTTCTTAAACTCAAACAGAAAGAATTACAAATTTTGAATAGACCTATATCAAGCAGTGAAATTGCATCAACTATACAAAATCTTCCAAAAATGAAAAGCCTTGAACCAGATTGTTTCACATCAGAATTCTATCAAAACTTCTAAGAGAAACTAGTATCTGTATTGCATAATCTATTGCAAAACTTAGAGAAGGAATGAGTTTTCCTGAACACCTTTTACAAAGCAAATATCACTCTGATCCCCCAAACAGGAAAGGATCTAACAAAGAAACAAAACTACAAACCAATATCATTAATGAATATTGATGCAAAAATGTTCAGTAAGATCTTAGCAAGTAGAATACAGTGACACATTTAAAAAGTAATACATCATGATCAAGTAGGTTTTGTCCCAGGGATATAAGGTTGGTTTGATATATGTAAATCCATAAATGTAATTCACCACATAAACAAAATCAAAAACAAAGACCATATGATTCTCTCAACTGATGCAGAAAAGGCTTTTGACAATACCCATCTTCCTTTCTTGATAGGAACACTTAAGAAAACAGGCTTGGATAGGACATTTCTTTAACTGACAGGGATCATCTACAACAAACCCATAGCCGATATCATACTAAATGAAGTAAAACTCAAAGCATTTCCACTCAGATCTGAACTAGACAAGGTTCCTACTGTCACCACTGCTATTCAACATAGTGCTGGAAGTGCTAACCATTGCAATCAAGCAAAAGTAGATCAAGGGTATTCAGATGGGAACATTGGAGGTCACACTCATGCTCATTGTGGGTGCCATGATTTTATACCTGGAAAATTCCAGGGACTCAACTACAAAGCTTAGAAGTGATCAAGAAATATCATCTGGGGATACAAAACCAATACCCACAAATGAGTAGCCTTCATATATGCCAGTAACAGTCAAGCTGAAAATAAAATCAAAGGCTCAATACCTTTTAAAGTGACTCCAAAAAAGATGAAATACCTGAGAATACATTTAGCAAAGGATATGAAGGATCTCTATAAAAAGAATTATGAAACCCTGAGAAAAGAAATAGCAGAAGACATTAACAAATGGAAGAACATACCATGAGTGTGGCTGAGAAGAATCAACATTATTAAAATGACCATACTACCTGAAGCAATCTACAGATTTAATGCATTCCTCATCAAAGAACCAATGTCATACTTTGAAGGACTTGAAAAAATAGTATGTGTCCCATATGAAAGCAAAAAAATAAAAAATAAAAACCTGAATAGCAAATAAAATTATTAGGAATAAAAACAAATCTGAATGAATCACATTACCAGACTTCAGGTTATACTACAAGTCTATAGTGATCAAAACAGCATGGTACTGGCTCAAAAATAGAGATGTAGATCTATGGAATAAAACAGAGAATCTACAGATGAACCCAGCCAAATATCATTGTTTGATCTTTGATAAGCCAAATAAAAGAATCCCTATTTAATAAATGATGCTGAGTGAACTGGTTAGCCACATGAAGAAGACTAAAAATGAACTCTACACCTCTTACCAATGACAGAAATTGGTTCTTGCTGAATAAAAGATTAAAGTTTAAGACCAAAACAATAAAATTTTTAGAAGAGAGTATGAGGAAAATACTTGAAAATATTGGCCTGGGAAAAGATTTTATGAGAAAGACCCCCCTGCCCTCTCCCCCAGACAATTGCAGCAATACCAAAAATAAATAAATTGGACTTGATCAAGCTAAAAAGCTTCTGCATACCTAGGATGTCACAACCAAAGCAAACAGACAGTCTTTGGAATTGGAGAGTGACAGAGTTGAATGTACTGACCTGCCCAAGTAGAACTGACCCACCAAGGTTGAACGACACACCCAGGAAGAATTGAGTGCGTGTCACACCCAGGAAATAATAAATGTACCAATCCTCGACTCTTTGACCCTTTAAATTCCCATCAACCATAACCCACGTGTGGAATTTTTTTCTGCTTTTACCCAACTTGCACCCAGGTGAAATAAAAACCACATTGCCTACATAAAACCAGGACTCCATTTTCCTTTCATTTCACACCTTGGAAATCTTTCATCTTTGGGTCCTTAACCTCTCATATGGTGCCATGACTTGGATGGGGAGAAGCCCCTTTGAGGGACTTAAATATACCCCATCAGACCCAACCAAATGGACCCATGTTCTGACAAGATGAAGGGAAACGGGACACCCTCAGACCCTGCCTAAAATTCATACATTTAATGGTGAGGTGAGCCTTTCTCTAGAACTCCTTTTCTGAACTTTTAAAACTTCCTTTCCCTCTTCCCATTTTAGGCCCCATTCCTATGATCCATGCCTCCTCTGGTCAGGAAATAACCCCCCCAGGCCAGGTCCACTGGTCTAGTGTCCTCCTGTGGGCTGGACCACTCCAGATGGTCTGTGTCTCTTCTGATCATGGACTAACCCCAGCAAGCCAGGCTTGCCCATCCAGTGCCCTCATGGGGATCTGGATCCCTTCTTCTGGCTGACAGCCACATGCAGAGGCCAGGTCTTCTCTGGCTGCAGCCTCCCCCATTTCATCCTTCCATTTCCTCCTCTAAAGTCCTCTTTACATCTTCACTTTAATATCATTTATTTTCTACCTCCAGTATTCCATATGTGCATTGCTCAGTCACAGATTCCCCCTTCTTCACCACCAAGCTGCCTTTTAATTAACCTTAAGCCTCTAATGCTCTAACCCGACCTTAAGTCTAAACAGCTCATCTTTTTCTGTAATACTGCCTGGCCTGTGCAGAAAACACAGTGCTTCTCCATGGCCTGAAAATGGCACATTTGACCTCTTGGTCCTCACTGATCTCAATAACTACTGTCAGAAATTAAGTAAATGGTCAGAAATTTCCTACATGCAGGCTTTTCTCCTCCTCCAAAATATTCCTTCTCTGTGTTCATCTTAAGAACCCTCTCAGATTTTCCTTGAGTGGGTTTAACCAGCTCCTCCCACCCATCCTTATGAACCTTCTCAAATTTTTCTTGCACAAGCCAGAACACCCCTCCCCACTTATCCAAATCTCCATTGTCTTCTTTCCATCCAGCAGACAACCTCCCCCTTCTGCCCCTCCATAACCCCTCCTCCCTCAAATTCATTTCTACCCACAGATTTCCTACTAGCAGAATTCCACCCCATTGCCTTCTCTCTCCACTGACCCGACCTACTCTCCACTGCAAGTGGCAGAAAAAAAAGTGGTGGAATAGGGAGAGAAAAGAAACATGGCAGACTACAAAAATTCCCCCAAGACCCTCAGACCTCCCAGGGAGATCTCATCGATCTGGCCTTCAAAGTGTGGTAGCACCTCTCATAAATCCAGTTATTGGCTTCCTCCTTTAGACAAAACTTGGCTACTTTTTTACTTTTATTTTTATTTTTTTTAGCCAGAGTCTCACTTTGTTACTCTCAGTAGAGTGCTATGGCATCACAGCTCACAGCAACTTTAAACTCTTGGGCTTAAGCAGTTCTCTTACCTCAACCTCCCAAGTAGCTGGGACTACAGGTGCCTGTCACAACACCCAGCTATTTTGTTGTTGTTGTTGTAGTTGTCATTGTCGTTGGGCAGGCCTGGGCCAGGTTCAAACCCACCAGCCCTGGTGTATGTGGCTGGCACCCTAGTTGCTGAGCTACAGACACCAAGCCAAAACTCAGCTACTTCTTGAAATTCTGCAGGGCACTCCAAAAGAACAAAAACTCCCCCTGACTGTGTTTCAAGTGCAGCATACCAGGTTTTTAAACAGAGTAGTGCCAAAATCCAAACCTTCCCCCAAACCACATCCAGCATATGAAGGTCCTCACTGGAAATCTGACTGCCCTGGTCTTTCTGAAGATCTGGTTTCACAGTCACTCACAAGACCTAGTGAAAATTCCTGACTTCCTAAGCCCAGCTGCCAAAGACTGATGAACCCCAGAAAATCAGGATGCCCCCTGGGTGCCATCCTGGAAAACTAAACTCTGGATATTTTAGTGGAAGGGAAGCCAAGTTCTTTCCTAATAAACAAGGAAACAACTTTTTCCATGCTGCCATGTTATAAAGTTTCTATAAAATGGGCAGAGATCTTGGTGATGGATATTTATAATAAAAACTCCACCCTTGTGGTGCATTCTTTCTCACATTCATCCCTTGTTATCCCTTCATGCAATATTCCCCCACTAGGTGGAGATGTCCTCGCAGAATTACTGGAGACCCTGACAATTCCTGGCTCTTGCCTCTCCCTGTCCATCTTCCTCCTTGGTTAACATCTATGATAGGGCCACTAATTATAATTTCTCTCATCCTCAGTTGCAGACCAGTAATTCTCTGCCTCATTTCCCTATTTATTAACCAGACAGTCACCTGAAAACAACTGCCCATATCCTCACTCTAAGTGAATATCAGCCAATTTAAATTGAAGAGACAAAGAGTTTCTGTAAACATCACTCCCTCTCCCCAGTTCTTTAAGGTTTAAGGTTGGGATAGAAGCATTAGAGGCTTAAGGTTAGTTAAAAGGCAGCTTGGTGGTGAAGAAGGGGGAATCTGTGACTGAGCAATGCACATATGGAATACTGGAGGTAGAAAATAAATGATATTAAAGTGAAGATGTAAAGAGGACTTTAGAGGAGGAAAAGGAAGGATGAAATGGGGGAGGCTGCAGCCAGAGAAGACCTGGCCTCTGCGTGTGGCTGTCTCTTTACAGGTAGATCACGCAGGCCCTCATGCTGTAGAAGGCAGTCAAAGAGACCCCATACTCATCACCCTGCCTCCTTATAATAGACTAAAAAGACTGGAATGATAGAGTTAAGATAGAATTGACCCACCAGGAAGAATCGAGTGTGTGTCCCACCCAGGAAATAATGAATGTACCAATCCCTGCCCCTTTAAATCCCCATCCACCATAACCCACATATGGAATTTCTTTCTGATTTCACTCCACCTGCACTCAGGGGGAAGAAAGACCATATTGCTCACATAGAAACAGGATTCCATTTTCCTTTCACTTTGTGCCTTGGAATAATCTTTCATCTTTGGGTCCTTAACTTCTCAGAGAGGATTATTTTATGTTATTAATCTGAAAAAGGCTTGATAATTAGAATCTACAGAGAATTCAAATTAATCAATAAGAAAAGAGTAAACAATCCCCCCATAAGTGGGCAAGAGACTCAAATAGAAACGTCTCCAAAAATGACAGATGAATGACCAACAAACACATGAAAAAATGCTCATTGTCTTAATCATCAGAAAAATGTGAATCAAAACCACTCTGAGATATCACCTAATTCTAATAAGATTATCCCACATCACAAAGTCCCAAATCTGCAGATACTGGCATGGATGTGGAGCAAAGGGAGCACTTCTACACTGCTGGTGAGATTACAAACTAATACAACTTTTATGAAAAGAAGTATGGAGAATTCTTAAAGAACTAAAAGTTGACCTTCCAATTGATCCTATAATACCATTACTAGGCATCTACCCAGAAGAACAAAAATCATTTTACCACAAAGACATTTGTACCAGAATGTATATTGCAGCTCAATTCACAATTGCCACGTCATGGAAGCAACCCAAATTCCATCAACCCATGAATGGGTTAATAAACTGTGGCACATGTACCATGGAATATATTTAGCCATAAGATGGAAAATTTACATCTTTTATGTTTACCTGGATGGAAATGAAACACATTCTTCTTCTTAGTAAAGTATCTCAAGAATGGAAAAAAATATATCCAATGTACTCAATACTAATATGAAACACAGACAATTACATACCCACATGAATAAGACACAAATAAAGTCTAGCAAAGGAGAAAGGAGAGGAGGGGAGAAAGGGAGAGTGATTCATGGGAGGAGAGAGGGCAGTTGGAGGGCTCTCACTTAATATGCACAGTGTGAGGGTGTTCGGCATGCCCC
Source organism: Galagoides demidoff (assembly GCA_963574575.1). Taxonomy (NCBI): domain Eukaryota; kingdom Metazoa; phylum Chordata; class Mammalia; order Primates; family Galagidae; genus Galagoides; species Galagoides demidoff. The sequence goes on from CAUYQV010090178.1 coordinate 10,619, forward strand.
CAGGTGAAGGGTTTTTGTTCAACATGAACTTTGTATTGGAAGTGTGAACAATTTAACCCCAAAATTTATACCATCATATTAATTTGCAATAAAAATAAATAAACAAATAAATAAAAGAAGAGTAGTTTTATTTAGTTGTGGCAATAAAACTGCAGCTTTGAGAAAAATTTTCCAAGTCTATCCATAACTATCGCTTTCTAAATTGCCTCACACTATAATAAGGTTACCAAACTTAATTTTATTATTAACTTAAAACAAATAAAGAAAAGTAGAGTAGGAAGAATAGATTTTTTAAATTGTTAAATTATTTTCAATGTTTATTAAATCCTAAAGCAGAAATAACACTAGGGGAAGCTTTAGAAACATAACAGTTTATTCCAATCTCTTTTAAAATATATACAAAGTAAACAATATAAAAACTAGGATTAGCTAGTAAGCTATTTGTTGATTTAACAAATATTTATTGAATGCTATTGCATTCCAGGTGCTAAAAGACAGAAGTAAACATGGTAGATAAACCTTTGCCTCGTTTGTTTATGGAAAAAAAGTTTATGGGTAAATAAGTAAGTTAATCAGAGAGTAGCATGCTAAACTTTGAATCTACAGCTAATGTGAATTAATATCTTAAAACATTAAAATGTACAGGTTAAAATCATAGGAGTTCTCAAATATGTGTACGATAATGATGTGAGGTGATCATTTCAATTTGACAATTGAGGAAACTGAGGTACAAAAGATTAAAAATACTATGAAACAAACATGTATGCAAGTCAGGTTCAAAACCTCCTCTGCTTCTCTAAAACACAGGCTCTTTCTCTTACATGTTTCTCATACCTCTACCTTCCAAAATTAACATTTTCTTATAAATAGATTAGCTTCTACTTAGATGCAGCTGCTGTCTCTATGGTTGTTTTCAGGTTGAGGGCTTTGGAAATGTCCTATAAAAAATTAAAACTGGTTAGTGTTTCAGCAGCTGTTAGGATCTTAAGATTGTTTGTGCAAGATGTTTTGCTAAAAGAAATACCATAAATTGCAAGAATTAAACATCTTTCTCTCATTCCTTGCCACAAAAAATAACTCATATCTCATATGTGGATGCCAGAAAGAGAATGGGCTAAAATAATAAGTCTGTCCCACTAGATTGCCATTTGTTCTCACAAAGAAGTTACCCCACAACTAAACTGCATCATATCTTGGAACAAAGGACTAATTAACTACCTGAAGGAATGGTCCCCAGGAAAACTAAAACTAGTTATGAGTGACCTTGATAATCTACTTTCTGGAATATTTGTAGATATCTGACTTAATTATATACATTGCATAAAGAGGACAAAGTCTAATTGCTTTACTTCTCTTGATTCTGTTCCTTATGAATCAGAGCTTATATAAATGAAAATAACATTGCTACCAAATCCTATGAACACCAGTAGGTTTTGCTGTAGATGGGCAGTGAAACTAAAACATAATTCTGATATTGTATTTAGTGTACGGAACATTGCAATATATTATAATAGCCATTAAAGCATAAAGAAACTTGTAATAAACGATATACAAAGGTAAATAAATTCATTAATTCTACATAATGGCCAACTTCACCAATACACGTTCTAACTATCAATAGTCACAAGTAAGTTAAAAATAAGTAGGTTAAAAAAAAAAAGGGAAAAAGCAACCTACTCTAATATATAAGCTATCACCTTCTTCCTGCTACACTGTACAGGAAGCAGTCGTAGAAAATGTGGTTAGAAAAATATCTGTTAACAAATAATGTTAAATGATATTTAGAAATAGATGTAAATATAAAAAATAGCTTTTAATTCACCCAAACTCCAAGTCACTTTTTCATATTTTTGAAAAGGCCTAAATCCAAACTAAGACATACAGAATGTCTAGGTTCAATGGCAATTGAAGACAACATACACACGAGGAAAGCTTCGTTTTAATTAAATTTGTTTTCTTAAACAGATAGAAAACATACTTTTCCATATTGATTTATTTAGTTTGCCTAGTCCAAGAATAATTGTATATCTACTAAACAGAAACAAGAGGGAAGACAGTGCATTAATTTCATATATCTGTTTATTGTAGACTTTAACTGTGTTACAAGACCTTTCAAATCTCAAATAGAGTGAGACAAATAAAACATGGGTGCTGGGTTCATTAGCATTTAATGAATAACAAATTAGCTTGCCTGGGCTAGTAATCTGAATTAGTCTTTCTCCTGAGTTTTCATTTATGCTATCTTCTTTCATGCAAATTAAGGAACTACACAAACACAATTAGATGTGGCAGCTATCTCTGCAGTGAGTAACAGGAAATGTGCTTTACAAAATGAATTACAGATATATTTCTTCTCTTACCATCAGCAAACACTACTGTTCTAGAAAAATTTAGACTTTTTTTTACTACCTCCTGTAAGTGAGAGGGTGAACTTAGTTGCTTTCCCCATTATATTTTTCCTCATGAATAGCTGATTTCATGAAGTCTTGGGGGAGTAGCACCTTAGAGCATTTCTGCTGAATCCAAGGTTGTTCTCACCTGGAATCTACAACTCCCACAAAACATGGCTCAGTAAGCACAACAGCATCATTCCCACTTGCCCACATGATTTGGCTTTATGGCCTCAGCAACAAAAGTTATCTTCAAACAATAATAAAATTTGTTTTTAGTTCTTCAGCAGTACCCTTTTCAGACATAAATAAAAAGCAACTGGCTCCAGGTGAAACTCTAAAGTAAGCAAAATCTGTCTATGCTGTTGTAATATTGTTTCATTTCTGCAAAAACACTCCAGGCGCTAAATTTACTTTAGTTGAACATTAACTCATTTTGCATTTCTTAAATAATCTAATCCTTTACATACTCTATGAAATGAGATGAGCTAAATCAGAAATTTTAATTCAGAATAATTAAGTATGTGTCAACAAACTGCACAGCTAGTAAATGGTAGAACCAGTGCATAAATATAGTCCTAGTAACTCCAAAAGAAGCACTGTTGTCTCTTTATCACACTGCCTACCTAGGCTTTTCACAATCTCCTAAATATGGTAATTTAGATTGTGGCTCTCCTCCCTAGGGTCCTGTTCTTTAACTGGGTCAATACTACTGGGCCTGCTTATATCTCTTCTTTAAGCCTAAAATGCCCATGATAGCCATCATTACTAGACCTTCATTGCTGATCTTTACGTACCTAGTGGAAGTGAAGGGGGACCTGTGTGGAGCAGGCAATAATGAGGAACTGGAAAATGACCCCTGGTGAGATGAGCCAACAGGAGGGCCACAGCCTCACAATATGTGCAATCAGCTTGCCACAGTCCTTGGGAAGGGAAATGGAAAGCTTCAAATAACCTTACTCCTTAAACTTTATATGCCATGGAAATAGATGAGGATTCAATGGGAAACTATATATCCCTATATCACATAGGTCAGGAGAAAATACCATGTTAGAATCCTTCCTTTGGATATAGACAGAGCTAATCAAGAAAAGAGAATGTATGGGAAAGTAGATAACCCCCTAGACAGGATTTCCTGCAGCAGCCCTCTTGGTATCTCCTCCGCTGTGTGTGTGTAGGGGGGGCTTTGCTTTCCTTTCTCTTCAATGAATTCTCTTGTTTTCACTTACTTGGGGTTCATGAATTCATCCTTCTATTCTTGAGACCATAAACCCAGCAAGAAAATTCTGCTCTCAGAAGGAGGACATCACTTTAGTATCACAGAGCATGGTTTCTGTGCTAAAGTAGTTTAGAGTCCCATGGGACAATGGGTACATGAAGAATCTCTGGAGAATATTGATACAGGGTGTCCCCCATTCAGGGCTGGACAAGAACACTCCCCCCACCCCTCCACCCCCTCATTTTCCAGGCTTAAGCAAACAGATTTCTCTGCAGACTGTACTCTCTGAACACACGTGGAACAGGAGATGTGCAGTTTTCTAGGATTTCATATAACCCTTCTGGACGGAATCCCCTGAATCCCTTGCCAATTTTCCTGGAGCAGGAAAAACTGCATTCATTTGTTAATACTCTCATTCAGTCACTAATCAACATTGAAGTCTGTTAAATCCTGGCCAAGCATAATTCCCCAAACAATATAAAGGCCCTAAAAGAAAGACTCGCAGGGGGATTTTCCACTTCAGTCTCCACCCACCCACCCCACCCCCACCACCTCTACCAGAGGCTCTGGTGGCTTTCCTTCCTTCTCTATTATTTTGAATCTAATAAAACTATCTTATCACTGAGCTCTCTGGTCTGGGGGTTCATTCTTCAAATCTCTGAGTCCAAGGACCTACTCAGAAAGAAATTCTGGCAGCAATGTGATTAGAGCCAAAGTAAAGATATTTAGGGAGGCTGCATAAGAAGAATGTGATGCTTTCTGTAGGTTTCTGCAGATTCCCAGGAGAAAAATATCTTCCCCTGGTCACCTCTGCCTCCAATGCCAGGAATTTGTTCAGCATCTCAGTACCTCAAAGCTTTTTTTGTCAATAGTCCCTGTTTGTTCCACCAGTTAGGAATCTAACAAACTAAGGGTGTATATGTGTGTATGTGTGTGTGTATGTGTGTGTATGTATGTGTGTGTGTGTGTGTGTGTTTATTTTCAGGGAGGACATTATGTTTTCCTAATGTAGAAGTGAAGGAAAACGAATCCTTTCCCCAGAAAGTTCATTGAATGATCAACTCACAAGGCAGATTAATAAGAGAAATACTTATTTACTAATACCATGTACATGGAAAGAATCACAAAGGTGATGAGCCAATATCCCAATGAAGGTCAGATATTTTTATTCACACCTTTTAGAGGGAGGGTAGAAAATGAGTATAGGTGCAATAAATGGTGTTTAGGGAGCATGAACATCGTGTTTTGCCATGTATAATGTGCTCATGTGTATAATATACAGTCATATTTTTTGCCCAAACTTGCAGGAAGATGCCCCTCAAGAAGGTGGCTGGTTCTCAGTTAGGAGAAACACATTTGGGGAGGGCTAATGCTCCCCTGGTAATTATACACGTGGATCATACCACCCTCCTGCAGCTGCTTGCTCTGTGAAGACTGCCCCTTCCCTCTCTCCTGGGAGCCCTTCCCCTCCTTACCCTGTCAGGGGCAGCCCCTGAGATGGCCACATCCATAGCCATGGTGGAGTTGGGGGAAAGTAGGAGCTTCTGAGGCTGCTTGGCCCCAGACCAGCCAGGCAGGTCTTTGGGGCCCTCACAGGGCTGCTGGTCCCCTTCACATGACCAGGCCCTGGGGTCTATTTATACCTCAGGACACTTGCTTTTGCCCCATATGTCTGTGGCTGCCTTGCCAGGCCAACCATTGCCCTACCCCTTGATTGTGGTTTTCGGCAGAGGCCAATCCTCCTGGACTGCAGCCCCACACATCTGGTGGGCTCAGGAGGCCCACTGAGCTCCCCAACTCCCAAGCCTAACTATTCAGGTATAAGGTGCATCCTTATTTTTCAGTCAAAAATTCTGGGAAAAAAGTGTACATTATATACGGCAAAATACAGTAGATGGGGAAAACGGATTGATTTGTCAATTCACCTGAGAGACAGGTAAAATGTTTAAAATGATTTGAGCCAGGTCTGGTTGGATTCTTGATCTTCTTTACTGTAGTATGTTGGAATAACAGCGAGAGCAGAAGTCAACTGCCACCTTTGATCTTTTGATCAGGTCAGTCCAGTTTATGCAGATAGAGGAAAAGCCTGGTCCAATGGCCTGTTAATTAAGAGCCTTCATTAAAAATTTTCTTTATACTAAGTAGTCATGTTTGGGAATGAAATTTCCTGAGCTCTTTTACCAAACACAAGCTCTATATCCCTAACAGAAATTTTGATGATAGTTCTTGAAGATATATAGGTAAGATCTCTCTTAAGGAAAAAAAAAAATGAGAGAACCAGTAGCAAATGTATAGGTGACAATTTTGAACTGCAGACAAGCATTAACTGAGCTTATAAAGACTGGAGAATTTCACAGAATCCCAGGAGAGAAAAACTTTCAGGAAAGAAGAGTGAGTAAACAGTGTCAAATGCAAAGGACATGAAGAACAAGAAGGAAAAGAGGACACGGCCTTTGGCAATGTGACAATTATAGTTATTGCTGACTTCAGCAAAAACAGTTTCAATATCATATGTAATGCTGATGAATTCTTATATAGGATTCATTTGAAGGTAAGCAATGCAGTTTTCCTTAAAAACTTACGTTAAAAAATGGAGCTTGAATAAGTCTTTTAATATTAAAAGTTAATTATTATAGTGCTATTTTTAAAGAGTTTCAAGTGCATCTGTAGTTTTCACAAGATGAGTGCACACATACAATTTACTTCATCTGAAATAAAAAAAGAAATAATGTTATTCCTGCATTCAATTCTAATATGTTATATTTTTAGGATTTAGAAAATCTTACCCATAATTGAAAACATAAAAAATGCCTTTTACATATGTCAAGCAACAAGTCGGTAACATTATTCACAACAGACACACAACATTCTTCATGTATTATAATACCTCTTATTCTGAAGCATAATTGTGAATAATCAATATATATAAGTATCAGAAGCTTGGAAAAACTGACTAATCTATGCACATATAGCCAAATTTGATAGTCATTTGTATTGGAAATATTATCTCTTCACATATAACAACTTACACACTTTATTAAAATCCTTACTTAAATTTTTATTCCTTTTACAATTTCAGTAAATTTATTTTTCTTGCTTGTATTTGCCAAATTCAATCAAGTACCTAATTATCTTTTTTCTCCCTTCTTATATTGATTTCTAGTTTACATCTTTTAATTTCATTCCCTTTCCTAGTGCACATACTTTAATACATATCTCTTCCTTCATATTTACCTCTATTTCTATTCTTCTGTATTAGTTTTCTAGAGCTTCCAAAACAAAATGACACATACTGGGGTGATTTAAAAAAAAATTTTTTTTTTATAGTTTTGGGGGCTAGAAGTCCAAGATTAAGGTGCCTGCTGGGTTGGTTTCTCCTGATGCCTGTCTTGTTGGCTTGCAAAGGGCTGCTTTCTTCTTGGGTCCTCATTTGGACTTTTCTCCTGTTAGTGCAGCCTAGCGCCTCTTCTTTTCATAAGGTTGCCACACCTTTGGGTTGAGACCTCACCCTGATGACCTCATTTTAACCCTAATTACTTCCTTAAAATCCCTATTTCCAAATAAAGTCATATTGAGAGTTAGGGCTTCAACCTTTTGGCATACACAGTTCAGTCCACAATATCCTTTGTAACCTATTCATGATATTTTTGTATTATTTTTACATCTGTTACCATCTTGCTGCTGGGGGTAAACTTTTGAAATGCTTTATTTGTTTGCATCTTTTTAACACCTCATTTTTGATAAAATGACTTAATACTTTTGTCTCAGGATATTATTATTTTGTATAAAAATAACTTTTATTTCAAGAATATGTTGTAGCCTTTGAGTTTTCTAGGATCTGTCCAATTACATATACATATTTATGTCCACAAGATTTGTTGTTAAATAATTTCCCTATCACTTAAATTGTTCATTTTCAAGGACTTTATTTTTGCTATTTGGTCAAATCTTTTCTCAAATGCTTTCTTTGGTTGGTGTAGACTAACAGTACATTATGTAAACTATTTTATCTCAGCAAATGTCTTTTATCTTTTAATAACAATAATTATGTATGTAGGTTTAACATTCTAACACTGATGTTCTAGGCTCCAAGTCTACTCTGTATGTCATTCCACTGCATTTTCTTCTCTCTTAGAGCATATGACAAGCTCCATGATTATTTTTTGTTTCTTTTAATAGCTAACTTTATTTCTGTTCAAAACCTTACTTACAAAGTTTTTCTTGAAATAAATATATATATTTACATTTCCAATGGACAGTTTGGGATATTTCCTTCTATTTGGGTCCAACGTCACTTACTCATGTCTCAGAAATAACTCTTCTTTCTTTTCGAATAGATCATCTTCTAGAAATTTATGCAAAGCTAAAAAACTTTTGAAATTTTTTAAAACCATGTGTTGATGTTGGTGTTTTTATTAATGTGATTGGTCATATATTAATATCTTAACTACTCTTACTAGTTTTTTGAAATGTGATTTGTCAACTTCCAACAGCTTTATTTAATTTGGGACCTTTTCTGATTGTTCTCATTATCATCTTCTAGTTGGCTCATGAGTGCCTTTTTAGCATCTACTCATTGGGAACTAGTTTCAGTGGCTACCACCCTAAAAGTGCATCAGTTCAGAACATGCTGTGAGGCTCTGTTCCTCGGAATGCACCATAGCTACCAGCAGTCCTACCGGCACTCACAAAATCACCCAGAGGAAACCTCTTTGCTGGCTGATCTCCAGCACCTTCCCAGCTTCAGGAAGTGGGACAACCCAGGAACATTTTTGACAAATTGCCGAGCCTTTTGGGATCCAGGAAAATGAGTACAACTATAGAAGCTGCTGTTGATTTTCCCCAAAGTGTCAGAGACCTCCTTGTTTCACTCTGGGAGGATTTACTACTTTCTTATCCTACTTCCATTGCTCTCCTACCCTGTTCTCCAGTCTCTTATCAGACTCACAGAGGAAAGTATGCTGCAGCTGTTCCCTTGGTTATACCCTCCAGATGAGTGACAAATGACTGAAATAGAATTTGGGGAGAAACTGTAAGTAGGATACACTTATGTTGCCATGTTCTGGAATCCCTGTACCTTTAAAATTCTGACTTTTAATATAACATCTACATGATTATATTTATTATTAGTGTATTTTAAAATTAGGCTATTCATAATTGTTCATTTGTGTGTGTATGCATTATTAGCCACTTCCCAGGGAAAACACTGCATGTCACATGATATTCTGGATACTTGGTATTATGTAAAGAGACATTATTGTTATGCTTGTTAATGTTATATTTGCCCAAATGCTCACCAATACCTGCTAATTTGACTTCTACGAACTATGGTCAGGCTTATCTTCTTTTTTCAGACACCTGACTTTGTCCCACCCTTGAACTTGATCACTGCATTGTGAAACTCTGCCCTATTAATGGCAGTTATTGAGAGCAGCTGGACAAAAACCAATGCTCTGTTCAGCTCCTTGATTATGCCACCTCCTCCACACCTAGTTCTTTCTAGCCTTGTTTTTACTTCACCCTATACAAGAAGTAAGCCCCTTTTTTCTTCACTCTGAGATACTTAACAGATCTTATAGAGTATTCTCCCTTTTCAGTAGCCTTTTAAATGGTATCTTTCCTTATTTAAGTCTAATCTTATTTTTACTTTTATATGTTAAGATGGTTTATATGCTGGGTTGACCTATATAAAGTTTGGAGAAACACATTTGAGAACATAAAAGATAGTTGTATTAAAAAGAGATTTTATGATTACCCTTACATCTTTAATTTTAAAAGATGAGGAATTATGAAGTGTGACCTAGTTTTTCAATGTTGACAAAAGAAACTAAATAATTCATTTTTACTAACTATTATTGAGTATTAGCATTAAAATAAAAAGTGCATTTTACATTTCCAAATGCTTTATCATCTTCATATTTCCCATTAACTCTGAAATCTTGTTCTATTTTCTAAAGAGAAGCAAATGGAGTTGAGAATATAGGAATGGTATGACTTGACCAAAGTTACATAGCTAGCAGTAATGTGGATAGTTGCCGTTTGAATGCAAGTCTCATGATATGAAACCAAATGTGTTTACACACAGCAGCTGCGGCTGGAAACATGTATACTATTTGCTTATAAGGGGGTTGAAAGGAGAGCTGCTTTGTATACATTGAAAGTTGAAAACTTTCCAAGTCATCTTGAATATTTAGGCTTGGAGAATGTTGTCATTAAACTATTTAATAATAACCAAGAAACACTGAGAACACTGATGGAAGTTTTTCTGCACATATAAAAGATGAGTTTGCAGATATTTTTCAATTTTTTCATTTTCTGGTGATATTTAAGAGACCTGAGAATCCTAATATGAGCATGTGAAGTATCTTGGATGTTTTCCATGTACTTATTCTTCCTTTACTTGTGAAGAATTAAACTTCATTTATGGTCGCTATTTGAAAAACAAATTAAAATTTTCAAAGTGATTTGAAAAAGGTGCAAGTTATATTTGATTATTACTCAAAATTAACTTGTACAGAAATAAAGAAACTAAAGAAAATCTTTTGGGTAAGTTGTCATTATTTCTTGACGTCCTTACATTTTCTCTACTTTACAAAAGCAATGATAAAGTGTTTGGGTCTAGCAAATGACGAATGTCATCCTCTGACAGGACTCTAAATAGGAAGTCTTACATTTCAAGGTCATGAGTGCTACAGGGGCAATTTCTCCAGGTTGATGAGACTGAGAGTTAACAAACCCACCTAGAATACAGGCCTTGAACCCTAGATGTGATACAATTGCAGAGTCCAGTTAAAATTTTAAAAAATTTAGGTCCAAGAAGACCATTTGTTAAAGGGTATATCCAGATTTAAGAAATTCTTTCTTCTATCTTTCATCATTTTTATTTTTGTTTTTAGCAATATCTACATTGAAGTTAGGACTTTTTACTTATGCAAACTTTATTTTGGGGAAATATAATTTGGAAAGTTTCAAGTACCAAGGCCCAAGTATTTTCACTGGCTATATTTTATAGTAAATTGATTCTGTGATATTTTTAAATAGAAAACTCTTTACTCTTAGAGACTACATTTCTCCTAATAGGAAGGTGCCATTGTTCTCATATTGTTGCCTATTTACCACTTCATTGTGTCTTATTCATGTTTTTCTTTTTTCCTTTTTTTTTTCTTTGAGACAGAGTTTCACTATGTAACCCTTGGTAGAGTGCTGTGGCGTTACAGCTCACAGCAATCTCCAACTCTTGGGCTTAAGCAATTCTCTTGTCTCAGCCTCCAAAGTAGCTGGGATTACAGGCACCCGCCACATCTTATTCATGTTTTTATTCTATTTCAATCCTAGCATTTTCCTTGAGTTATGAAAGCATCCTTTCAACTTTTTTACAATTTCTTATGTTACAAAACTGAGGTCCATTCATTCATTCATCATTGAATTTTTACGTAGCATTTACTATGTATCGTGACATATCCTACTGCTAGGGATTCAATAGAGGAGACAGGAGACACAGTACCTAACCTATTTTCTCAAAGCTTACATTCTCTTAAGGAAAAAAGACAAGAAGTGAGCACATACACATGAATGTGTAGTATACTGCTAGGTTATGAATTCTATATTGAAAAATAAGCTGGAGACAGAGATACAGTTCTCAGGTGGCAGTGAGGAAATAGAAATATGTTAGCTAAGATAGTTAGGAGAAGCATCTTCAATGGAAAGATCATTGAATATAGACTGGAAGTGAGAAAGATGGAAGAAAAGCATTCCAGGCAGGAAACATGGAGTGTGAAAATTCTGAGCTTCTAACATCCTTGGGCTAATCAATGAATATGCCCTACTTGGCAGAGGCTAGAGCAGAGTGAACAATACAAAGAATAGCGATTGCTTAAGTAGGTAGAATAGTCTGGGTTAGATCCTTCGGTTTAAATTACATTGATGTTATGATCAACAGGAAAAGTTATTAAATAAAGTCCAGAAAGGTCATAAGGTTTACAAAAACAAACCAGAGAGCTACTAGGGAATATCTAACTAAAATTAAAGATGTTCAACAAAATAAATTAAGCATTGATTTTATCCTCTCCTTGGTTAGAATTTCAGAGAGAATACTTAACTATAAATATAAAAGTAAGTCATCTTTGATCATTTGTGAAAGGAACATTTTAAAGTATTGCCGTCAAAACACTTTCACCATCATAGAAGCAGAGAAAAAAGGGACACAGTCAAGGAAACAATATCTGAATCTTGACAACTATCAGTGAAAATATTTCATACAGTGGAATTGAGTTAGACTACTTCCATTCTTTCTAATCACTACACAAATATGTACAACTGACGCTAAACATTTTAATATTTTTCCTTCAAATTATTATCCATTTTATTATATTTCAACCAGTAAATACATTGATACAAACTGGGAAAACAGAAGAGGTCATATCTTAGCATTTAAATGACATCTCTATGAAATTTTGGTTTTCTCCTATTTCTTATAAAAACTGTGTCTTAAATAAATAGTGATAAGTTGTTTTGGAGCCCAAGGCGCTAGGAGATGTATGGAGTGAACTTTCACAAGAATGGCCAAAGGAATCACTATATACACAGAAATATCATGAATAAGCTGATAAAATAGTGGAAATTTAAGAATACTGAACCAAAGTAACAAGCAATTCATACAATTCCACATACTGAGTTCACAGTTGAGAGGCAGCATCTAATGAGGGCCTTCTTGCTAGTAGGGACTCTCTGCAAACTCCTGAGGCAATTCAGGGCACTCCAAGGCAAAAGGGCTGAGTGTGCTAGCTCCTGTCTCTCCCTGTCTTCTCATCAACCCACTAACGTCCTACTGCTGTGACCCTATTTAATCCTCATTATTTCCCCAAAGTTTCACCAATCAAATACCATAATCTGATTTTCCATCCTCTTAATACTTTTACAACGGGGAGTAAGCTTCAGCATGAGTTTTGGAGGAGACATTCAAACCATAGCAATATCCATTATTGGTTTTTTAATTAATACTTGCCTCCCCCACTAAACTAATGAGAAAATGCACATATGTATTTCAACCATTTTATCTGCTACCCAGGCCTCATAAACCAGTCAACTAAATCTGATAGTGCATTTGAGCCTAGACTTGCCATGACACTTTTTCAGTAACTGATATGATTTCTTTTTCATTTTTCTATTTCATGGCCTAGCTTTGGAGCAGAAGACAGATGTCAGCCAGTCTAGACACTGGTTTAAGCAGACTTGTCTTGAGCCTCACGTAAGAGAAATCTTCTAATTTCATCACAAAACCAAGATTCCCAGCCTTTTCTGTTACTGCCACATAAGACTCCAAAATGATTGAAAATATAAAAATTGAAATTCTGACTCCCTTGGAATAGAAAGAGTATAATACAACAGAGAGATTTGAGGAAGCAAAGAAATGGCAGAAATCCTAGCAGTTCTTTAAAGTCTTTAGACTTCCAAAATGTTGTTTAACATAAGAAAATCATGATTTCCTGACAGACCCTGGGGTGGAGACTGAAAATTACCTTCTGATATAAAATGTTTCTCTCTTGGCCAGCCTCAAAGCTCACACCTATAATACTAGTACTCTGCAAGGCCAAGGCAGGAAGACCACTTGAACTCAGGAGTCTGAGACCAGCGTGAACCAGAGTAAGACCCCATCCTTACCAAAAATAGGAAATTAGCTGGGCATCATAGTGGGTGCCTATAATCTTAGCTACTTGGGAGGCAGAGGCAGGAGGATTTCTTGAGTCCAGGAATCTGATGCTATAAGCAAGGCCTTGGCCATGGCACTGTGTTCCATGCAATAGGGCAAGATATTCTAAGAAAGAAAGAGAGAGAGAAAACGTAAAAAAAAAAAAAATGAAAAATAATATTTCCCTCTTATGTATAGGAATAAGAAAATTCCCCAAGCTTTAGCCAGGCCCAAGGCCACCTAACTAGAGACTATATTTTCCAGCCTCCTTGCAAATGCATTTGGTTATATGATTAATTTCTAACTAATAAAATGTAAAGAAAAGCAATGAGTACAATGCCTGTTAACTGAAAAGTGGTTAGAAGGGTGATCCTGTCTCTCTTTTCACCTTTCCAAAGCTGCTGTGTAAAACATGCAGTGTGTACTAGTGATGTAAGTTCTCACTGGCTATGCATCTGCAAATGGCAGAACTAAATAAGGTAAAAGTAACTTGGGTATTTTGGTGGCCTTATAGAGGAGAACCTCCTATCAATATCCTATCAGTATGTCCACAAGTAGCTTCTCAAAATCCCCAGACTGTTAGGCAAGAAAAAAAATAAAATACTAACTTGCTAAAGATTTATAAGTTTGGAGTTTCAGTATAGGAGCTCAGCTTGTCCTTTAAACAACACAGAAGTGATAGGCTTGATAAAAAACAAAGTAGGAATACCAGCTTTCAGTATTTACTCCTTTTAAGTTATTTGTGCAGGAAATAGCAAAGTAATTACAAATGTGCCAAGTCCAGGTTATATATTTTGAAATAAAAGGTCCCCACCAGGAAGAGAATCAACATGCACCTTGATTTTGAAATTCCCAGTCTTTAGGACTGTAAGAACTAAATGTCTGCGTGTTTAAGCCACTCAGCATATTTTGCCACATCAGAGCAGACTACTACAGTAGACCAATGCTCAGACAAAAAAAAAAACAAAAATATAAGGAATCAGAGAAGTGCTAAGATATAACAGAGCTTGAAAGGTCAAGATTTTGGAAGAAAGAAATTTCTTTAATGTATACCCAATTTTTTCATGTGCATAGCTTTCGTCTTCAGTAATTTGTTGCCAACAGACAGCACAAAAAGAAATAGAAGCCTCTGGGTGGAAGGATGGTGAGTGAGAAGCTAGGTGAGTGTTGTTATCAAGGTAACCACGACAAAAGAAGTCAAGATCTTCGCCTCCCTTGCCCCCCTACACATGCAAAAAAATCCTACCCTAAAAAGAATGGAGGTAAATGGAAATACACTTGTACACAGCAATTTTTCCTTTCTGGTATTCAACAATTTGTGTAATCTCCAATAATAATGAAACACATACCACTCTAGCTAATAGCATGACAAAATGGAATACTGAAAAAACTAATAAAAAGAAGATGGAAAGAAAAAAAATCAGGAACTGTTGAATCAAATAGCAAAAATCTAGAAGAGGGTAGGTAAAAACCCAGTATAGGGTGGCAGCTGTGGTTCAAAGGAGTAGGGCGCCAGCCCTATATACTGGAGGTGGTGTGTAGTTGATAAAATTAAACCCTTATTTATGTTAACACTTTTAGCCTAAGAATAGTCAACTAATCTATGAAGTTTATCCTTATAAATCCTATGGAATGTAGGATTTTTAATATTAAAGCATTGAAAGCTTCCCTCTTAAGATTGGGATTGAGACAGGGTTGCTATTATCACAAGTATTTAACATCGCTCTTGAAGTCCTTACTAATGCAGTAGAAATATTAAGGAAAAAAAAATCAATGTCAGAGAAGAAATGAAACTTGGCTTTATAGATTACATAATAATGTATCTAGAAAATCCAAAAAAATCTATAAACTTAACATTATTAAGAGATTTTAGAGAAATTGTTATATTCAAGGACAATGCCAAGTTTTAATATATGCAATGATAATTGGAAACTAACATTTATAATAGAATCATTTGTAGTTGCATCAAAAGCATCAATAAATCACATTATAAGTGTAGAGGGATTTTATGAAGAAAACTGTGAAGGATTAAAGAAGATTCATATAAAGAGTGATAGTGTATGCCATGTATACATTGAAAGACACTATAGTGAGGGTGTCAGGGCATTCTTTGGTAAATTTATAAGCTAAAAATAATTATATGAAAATTCAAAAAAGGAATATAAAATTAGATATTCAAGAAAAATGATCAAAGTTAGACTATTTGACAAAACTAAATATTTGATAGGATAGAAGAAATATTCCCTAATCTTGCAGTCAGCAAAGACTTTTTTAAGGAGGGAAACATTCGGATCTTAAAGAAAAATGCTAATATAGTAAAATGAATTCAGATGTAAGAATTGCTGCTCATTTTAATGAGAGTAAGAATTCAACCAACATAAAGGGAAATTATATTTATGTAAGCATTCTGACAGGGTGGCATCTGCGACTCAAAAGGGTAAGGTGCCGGCTCCATATGCCGGAGGTGGCGGGTTCAAACCCAGTCCCGGACAAAAATTGCAAAACAAAAAAAAGAAAAGAATCTGACAAAACAATCAGAAACATAAATCAGAAAAATAAGTAAAAGATTTGAACAAACACTTTACATAAGAGATGAACAATAAATACTATGTACATGGAAATGTGCTTAATAAGTTACCAAAAACAAACAACTTGCAATGAAATACCATCTCAAAATAACCATAAAATTTGTAAAGAAAAAAATGACATAAATAATTAGCACTGGGTGGCGCCTGTGGCTCAAAGGAGTAGGGCGCTGGCCCCATATGCCAGAGGTGGTGGGTTCAAATTCAGCCCTGGCCAAAAACTGCAAAATAAATAAATAAATAAATAATAATAATAATTAGCACAAATACCACAAATACCTGGCAAATGAAACATCATGCAGTCAATGACATTATAATTTGCTAGAACCATTTTGGATAACAACAATACTAATCAGATGCTTATACCAATAGCCATGGAATTCCACTCATATCAATTAATGAAGAGAAATGCTTACTAACGTGTCTTGACACTACAGTATGTCTGAAGGAAGCAGCATAAAAATAGTGGAAAATTTATCTTAGTGTCTCAATTTCACACTTTCACCTATTAAAGATGAAGCATTGCCAAGTTGATTCTAGGATTTGGCATCATTGAACAGCATGTCGTACAGGGAAAATCCCATATACCATTGGTAATTACAAATATATCCCAAAGTTTTGGGATCATTTTTAATGTTTAAGTTTTTCATAGAATATTAACGCTTAATGCACAGATCAAAAGTATAAAATAGTGTTTCATAATGCTTATGGCTAAGTAGCACTCCATGGTAGATACATACCACATTTTCTTTATCAACTCATGAATTAATATGTACTGTAGCTGGTTCTACATCTGCACAGTTATGAATTGTGCTGTGATAAACATTCAGGTATAGGTGTCTTTTTGACATAATTACATCTTTTCCTTTGGCAGATCCCCAGGAGTGGAATTGCTGGACTGAATGGCATGCCTCCTTCTAGTTCTCCAAGGAATCTTTGTACTGTTTTTCATAGAGGTTGTACTAATTTTTAATCCCACAAACAGTACATTCTTCCTCACCACATCCGTGTTAACCTCTATACTTTTTTTGATTTTTTTCATGAAAGTTAATTTCCATTTCTCTGATGCCTGTATTAGTGATATTGAACATTTTTTTCATATGTTTGTTGGCCATTTGTCTATCTTCTTTTGAAAAACTCCTGTTCATGTCTTTTGTCAAATTTGGATGATGTTATCTATATTTGTCTTGCTTATTAATTTGAATGGTCTGTTGATTCTGGATATTGGCCCTTTGTTGAATGCATAGTTTGTATTTTCTCCTATTCCGTAGGGTGTTTATTTATTCTTTTAATTTTTCTCTATTGCTATGCAGAAACTTTTAAACTTTCATTATGTCTCCTTTATTTATTTCTGTTGTGTTATATTTACCTTTGAGATCTTAGTCATAAATTCATCACCTAGGTCTAAATCCAGATGAGTTTTCTTGTCTTGCCTTTTTTTTAGAGACAGAGTCTTACTTTATCGCCCTCAGTAGAGTGCCACTGAATCACACAGCTCAAGCAACCTCCAGCTCTTGGGTTTTAGGCTATTCTCTTGCCTCAGCCTTCTGAGTAGCTAGGACTACTGGTGCTCACCACAATGCCCACTTTCTTTTGTTGCAGTTTGGCCAGGGCTGGGTTTGAAGCCTCCACCCTTGGTATATGGGGCCAGTACCCTACTCACTGAGCCACAGGTGACACCCTTGAAGAGTTTTCCTATGTTTTCTTCCAGAATATTTTGTTTTCAACAAGAAAAGGAAAATATCTTGAGATATATTTCAGTAGTAATTTAAAATTACAATATATCATTCAAAATGTCTCTAAATGATATTTTTATATTTCTATGTTTTTATTGCATTTTATGTCTAATCTTTCCAATAATAAATGAATAATAAAATGTGCTGATGAGTGATGGTAGTGTTGTATTTATCTTAGGATATCAACATCAAACTAGAGAGTGGCAAAGTGAAGATTTTGTGGGAATAATACCAAAATCAGATTTTCTAATGGTAAATGGTACTAGTGAAGGAAATACTAACTTAAAGGAAAGTGACATTTTTAGATGTTTCAAAGTTTACCTGACATTAATATTTGTAATTAATATATAATGACCTCTAGAAAGAAATCAGGGTTTTTTCAGATTATATAAAATAAATTATTAGTATTAATATTACTATTTCTAAATTTTACTTTGATATAGAAAGTAATCATATAGAGCCTGAAAATTATGCCTCTTAAATAACATCAAGTATGATAAAGAGCTGATCATTTATATGCTTAATGACTTTTAAAGGTCCAAGTATTTATATTATATATACTTAATCTAAAAGCAACACAATTTAAAAACTCTTGAAGATTTCCAGTTAACAATAGTGGTATAAAATTTATTTCTGTCTTACACTGTTCAAAATGATTCTTTGGTGTGAGTTCAAGTACTTCTATTTGAGAAATAGAGAAATTTGAGAAAAAAATATTTGAAATAGGAAACTATTAACTTTATTTATGAATAATTCCAATATCTGTTAGTAATTAAGCATTTTTATATAGAAATTATATATGATGTTTGTTCTTTTTGCTTTTATGAAAAAAAATATACATTCAATTTGCATTGTGGAGTTATATCATTTAGTTAAATCTGTCCCCGTCTATTCCCTAATAGATATTACCACCTATGTCTCCAACAGGGACCTCAAATTTATTCATTAATCAAGGTTCTCCAGAGAAACCAAACCAACAGGATAGGTAGATACATAGATATAGATTAGATATCTATAGAGAGATAAAGAGATAGAGATGGTATAGAAAATAATAGATAAACAGTAAGACTTCACTTTACTTTGTTGATTGGTTGTTGGAAACTGCAACATTAAGTAAAGAGATATACAACAGGTCCTCAAATAAGGCTACTTACAAGGAATAACCCAGAGATTTACCCAATTATTCTCACACCAAAATGTATTAATTAATCACTTTACCTAATATTATACCTTATAAAATGTGTGATGAATTTTCCCAAGGACATAAAAGAATTAAAAGAAGATTTCTTTCAGGTATAAGGTCTGAACTGATCAAGAAAGGAAGGTTTCTTTCCCTGGGGAATTGTGAGGCTTGAGGAACAGAGGAGGTAGTGAAGAAACCTTTAGTGATGTATTGATATGTGTGTGGTGTTTTGACAGATTAAAGGTAAACTGAATATAAATAATACCATAAAAAAACAACAACAACAACAGAGAACTGAAAATAATTAGTAATATTGGAGTATAGAGCACAAAGGTAGAGTGGCCAAGAAGTGATTACTGTTCAGATCTTAACATCTTTGTAAGTCAGATCTGGAGGGCAAGTGCAAAATTGCCACTAATACATTTTAAGGTAGATTTTTGAATGGAGCAATCATTGCATTAGTCAGGGTTCTCCAGACAAACAGAATCAATGGAAAATATGTGTGTATCTAGTGTCATGTACTGCATAACAACAATTGGTCAATGATATTCTGCATATATGGAGGTGCTCCCATAATATTAGAGCTGAAAGTATTCAAAGCAATTACTCAATAATTATAGATAACAAAGTGATTTTGGAAGTCAGTTTGAAAAGACAGAAGAGATTGCTTAAATTACTAGGTAGTAGCAATCTGTACAGTTATGATGCAGAGAAGCATCAATGTTAGACGCATTGATTCCAGGCTGCCGATACAAAGCAGGTTTGTGGAAATACAGAAGATTTAGAATGTTAAAAATGCTGGCAAAAACTTGTTTATGGTGTTGCACAATGGAACCTAGCCTACACAGGGAAAAAAATAAAGCAATCAAAAGGCTGGTGGTGGGTAGAGGTAGAAACACAGGTTTGGTTAGATAAAAAGATTCAATTTCAAGGTTTATTAACTTTTATAAATTTAGAAAATAACAATGTTAACAGAAGCAGAAGAATGAGGTAATTTAAAGGAATAATCTATAGGAAATTTGGAGAGTTAGTAAATGTGGGTGAGCCACTGGATAGATTGGTAGGTCACTTTCATGAATGTTACACTTTAAAATAAACTTTTTCTTGGATTAAAGAGAAAAACTATCAACTTGGTTCCAAAGCTATTTATCAATAAATTAGATATAGAGGGTAGCAAGCAGATGATATCAAAAAATAGCAATCAGGAGAAAAGCATAAACAAACATAAATATGAAATGGAGGGTTTTTTTTAAAATTAAAACAGGAATCTGAAGAGTTTGAAGCCCATGATGGAAATAGGAGTATACAGAGACTAGTTCTATAGCTCAGAAGCTGTGGTGTGGTGTCAGTGAACAAGAATTCCATGAGTACATTTATGAGAAAATATTGTTCTTGTAAAGAGTCAGTTTTTGTGGGCGGGGAGGGGGGAGAAAGATGAAAGTGAAGAATTAATTTACAAAGGTATTGATTTATGGAAGATGCAAAGAATGCTATGTCAGCAATGGAATGAGGAAAAGGAGCATGCAGGGAAACACAGGGTCATATTTACATGTAAAATTATGTGTTAATATTGGCTGGAGTTGACAGAAGGAGTTTTCACACTGGAGAGTGCTGAGATTAACAAAGATAAGCATAACCATGGGTTTACCCAGCCCCAAGATACCTGGTCTATACAGAGCCTAAGAAATCAGACGAGACTAATAAGTGTTCCAACTATAATACTAGTACGAAATTTTTGGAGGTCCTTGAAGAGGACGGAATTATAATGTGACATGATAAGGAGACACTTAGACTTAAAGAGATCATCTTTCTAGGTGTTTTTCAGATGAAATACACCAATTCCAGGGAAACTTCCTGTGTAGAGAATTACTCATTTAATTCCACAACAAGTAATAAACTCATGATAAAAAAATCACTCAGCTGTAATCTTAGTTTTGATTTACCATCTCTTTGTCTCATTCATATGGCTTTTGAATATAACTCTGAGCTTAGAATATCACTCTAAAGATGGTGTAAAAATGAGGTAAGGTCATTAGCAGATATGTGACAATTTTTTTTGTTTATTTTTTGAGAGACAGTCTTAGTTTGTCACCTTGGGAGAGTGTCAGGGCATCATAGCTCACAGCAACCTCAAACTCTTGGGCTCAAGAGATTCTCTAGTCTCAGCCTTCAAGTAGCTGGGACTACAGGCACCTGCCACAACACCTGGCTATTTTTTTTTGAGATGAGGTCTTCCTCTGGCTCAAGCTGGTCTTGAACTCCTTAGCTCAGATCCACCCACCTCAGCCTCCCAAGTGCTAAGATTACAGGTATGAGCCACCATGCCTGGCCTGTAGCAAAATTTATTAACTAGTGATTACTAAGCACGAGTTGCTCATTCATTCACAAATGGGCACACCATAATACTGGAAGAAGAAATTCATCAAAAGTGAGAAAAAAGTCTTATTTTATGGCTTTAAAATAAGATACTACTTTTAATCATTTTAATAAATAAAAAATTCCACCGAGTTAAAAAAAAAAGACATTAAATCTTTGGCCAAATTAACACAGTAAGTTGAAATGGTAGTTTTACAATAATACTCTGTTATCAAAAAAAAAAAAAAAAGAATTTTTAAGACAAAGTCTCACTCTGCCATTCTGGGTAGAGTGCTGTGGAGTCTTAACTCACAGCAACCTCAAACTCTTGGGTTCAAGCCATCCTCCTCTCTCACCCTCCTGAATAGTTGGGCCTACAGGAGTCAGCCACAATGCCTAGCTTATTTTTCTTTCTTTCTTTTTTGTAGAGATAGGGTTTTGTTCTTGCTTGGGCTGCAAAGACTTTTCAAGTAAATATTGACATGAATATTTCAGAAACTCAATATCTAACAGTTATGCTTTAAAATGATGGCCCTCAACATTAAAGATATCTTTTACCTTTGTTTATACATATAATATATCATATAAACACTTATAGATGAATTGGTCTAATAGTAAAAGAATGTATATGTTTAGCATGGCAAATGCAAGGTCTCAGAGCATTTTCCTCTATAATCGGAATTTTTTTTATCTTTGCCCATTATTGTGTATTGATGAATTAAGAGATTATAATTAAGATTAAAATACATATCTGTTAAAAAATGGAGTTCACATTTTTATTATATACATTACATCATTTCTAAGGAACATTTACTAACACTAGATTTGATAATAAACTTTTATTAGAAGAAGAATTGAATTAATTTCTTATTGCAATGATTTTTAAAATGTGAAACCCATACAGGACTGCAAAAATAAGTCCTATCACTGAGAAAATGGTTTCTATAATCAGAACATTAATCAACATGGATTACAAATTTGCATTACAGTCTGAAAGAATAATTCAGTACTTAATTTATGTATAGATAATACAATACTGTAAAATGTAAGTGTATAAATAATTTTTTAAAAAGGCAACATGTATTATTATACACCCCATTTATTCCATTGTTCTTATGATGGTTCTATAATATGACATTTGACTTTTGGAGGGAAGATACTTGAATTGAATTTAATGTGTTGTCTGAACAGTCACAGACAATTTAACTTTCTCAGACTATATTGTTTTTACTGTTGGTATGAAAGATTCAAATTAAACTCCTCATGGGGATATTTAACTGCTATATTAAGATATACAAAAGTAATTTTCTAACAAGAAGGACTGCAATAATGATGTCTAAATTTCATTTTGATTATGATAGATTATCCAGAGACAAAAGAAGAATTCTAAATGAGTCTTTGGATATCTTCATTATAATTTCACATATTGAAATATTTGAAATGTCAATAGCAGAGATATGAAAAGAAAATATATATATTCACTGCATGTATCTGCATATCTTATTATAGTGCATATCTTCCTAAACTACTACATACTCCACTGGCTTGATTAAGCTTCCTAACTGGCAATAATAGTATAATAACAAGGGTAAAAGTACATTTATATTTTAATTTTAGCTACTTATCAATTAACATGAACTTATCTAATGCCAATGTAAACTGTTGTTCCATTTTTTGAGTTCACCATGATTCAGTGCAAATCCCAAAAGGCAATCTTTCAGGTTTTAACATTCCTCTGAAATTGTATGTAGTAATCCCCATTTTCTATAGTTTTGTTTTCAGCAGTTTTAGTTACAGGTAAGCATTAAATACTTGGGTCACCTTTGAAAACAGTAGTTCCCAGGTATTTTAGGCCACAAGAAAAAAAAAACCTGAGACAAGTTTAAAAAAACAGCTGGGATTTTAATCCTGCTAACTCTACTGTAGTGTTGCCCTTTTCTGATTTTTGTCAGAGGAACAGAGGAACCCCTCAGCTAAAACCTTGTCAATTTTGAAGTTGCAAGAAAGACAGACAGCACAGAAAATGTTTTAAACCCAAAATGCAATGATGATTTAGTTTACCTAGTTCATGTAATAACAGGTATGGTGTGAGTAATACCACATACATGCGATCAATCTAGAGTACAATTTCCAGATTTAAACTCCCAGGTATCATAGCATACGTTTTATTATAGGCAAAATACCATTTATCCAAATGGTGTGATTCAAAGATTCCCAAGAACTATCTAAACAACATCCTTCTCCTCCTTAACAGATTGCAGTTTTGAATGGTGATCTCAAAGATATTGGCAATCTCCACAGATAAAGATCATTAAGAAAACACATAAAATCAAAGTTAGATATGTTAGTTTACTGAAAGAGGAAAGAATAGCCAGCCTTGGAACTGTAGGGTGTCTTTGTGTGGAGCTGAGATGGTCTTGTTATAGAATGTGGGCTTATGCTGAGTGATTCGTGGGATAAATAAGGAAACTGGGGTCTGCACTGAATTGGGTATTTTTAGAAAGTATAAGAGTCTTCAGAGCTTACCTAAGCAGAAGTATGTTCCTTTTGATGAACTCCAATCCTTATACTGGCAGAGTGTAAAATTGCATAGATAGCAAACATAAATTTAACCACTGATATTGTGACTAATGGTATAGTGAGGGTTTCAGTCTTATTTCTATCCTTTACTATAAGACCTGTACATTCCAACTATATAGTACATAGCTACCCTATATATCAGTCACAGGTTTAGTATGCATGCCACATTCTGGAAGACACCCATAGGCTGTGAATGCTGAGTTGGTCACTTAGCCAAGCACCTATTACTTTGCTGTTACACCAGATGCATCTGAGTGATCCAAAATATGGAAATAACATATGTGTATATGTATCCATATACCTGCATAATATATACAGGTCTTGACACTATCTTCAGTTTCAGGTATCTACAACTAGAGTTGGACTGTATCACCCATGGGTAAGGGGGGACTACTATATTACAAAACTTGGCAGTTTCTAAACAAAATATGCTTCAAATTCAGTTTATTGTGAATTTTTGATTTTTCATGAGGAGTACCACTACATAGTAATGTTAGATAATTTCAAGAATTACAGAGACAGCCCATTAAGCCACTTACATTTTTTGACATGGACAACAATGGACCTTTTGTTCATGTGTTATCATTACTCAGTTTTTGCAATGAAATCAGACATCTCAAAGATATTCTTATTCACCAAACCATCTGTAAGCCTTCAGACAATGGTGGTGGCAAGGCACTCCAAGAAGGAAAGACAAACCTATGTCTGGAATAGATACCAGTTCTAGTAAAAACAAATTATATCCCCTTTTAGGGTGAAAGGAGATTAAATGCAATCAAACTGCTATCAGTGGCAGGCTTAGTGCAGAGATGGAGTTTTATCAAAGACACAGTGTCAGGCATCCCTCAGGCACAGTAAGCACAAAGCATTTAGTAATAGCAGTAGCTGAATTATCCTTGATGAATGAGATTTCCTGATGTATTTTCTGGTCAACAATTGCTATGTAACAACATTTGAGATGCCTCAAAATTGGCATCTTAAAATAACAGCCATCATTTTATTATTTTTTATAACTTCTTTAAGTCACAGTTTGGGAATGTTTTGGCTAGAGTGTTGTGTCACCTGCACTCATGCCAATGGAGTCGGAAGGTGACTGGAACAATGGGGAATGGAGTCACTAGGGACTACTCCCAAACACCTCCCTCTCTCCAGGTGGTTGTGGGACTTTTCTGTGTTGGACTATACTGGGCTTCTTCACAATATGTCTAGCTCGAAGAAGCCAAACTTTTTATTTTCTTCTGAAGTCTTCAAAAGTAAGAAGTTTGGTAAAGGACATTGCTATTATGATCTAGCCTGAGGAGTTACATACTGATACTTCTACCATACTGTCTTTATTGCCTTAAACAGTTACAAAATGTCACACAGTTTCAAGGAGAGTGGAAATTAGTTCTCACTCTCAACGGGAAAAATTTCCCAAAAATTAATGTAGAAGAAGAAAAATTAATGGAATGGATCTAAATTATTAGAAGATATTTATGTATCTATCTCTATATAGCCATGTTTATGCATATTCATGTGTTTTATATTTATTTGTATATACCTTATCAAATAAAATATGGAATGAAATATATTAAAAGTCGTTACAATATGATGAAATTTTATTAGTATTCATTTTACATCTCTCTCTTCCCAACAGGTATAACAAAGCAAACATTTTTGTTTTAATAATATTTAATATCTATTCATTTTTCCTTATTTTTAGTAGAGTTTTTCCCTACTAATATGACCTAGTTATATATAAATTATTTTTCTAAGTGTGAACAAATAGAACCTATTTTCTTGTAAATTTTTAACATTAGTTTATTGTCAAATGCATTTTAAAAATATCTGATTAAAGAAATTGTTGACAGAAACAATATTTACTTTTCTTGTATTCTTTCTAAAAACTCAAAGTAATAAAAAGTGAAAATGTATTTTCATTCCTTTTTATTTTGTCTTAGAAAACTCACATGGTATTATTCACAGATTTGTATTTTATTTTCTGATATAAAACTCAAATATGCATCTGGAATGTATGCATTACTATATTTTTAATCTGGGCCATCAAAATTTACTCTAAATCTGCCATATGTTTCTCTCTAAGTATTTTTTTCCTCTGAAATGTTTTAAAAATTAAGAATTTAGATGCAAAAATTGAAAAATAATGAAAACTTAGGGTTAAGAAGCAAAAGGAAGAATGGAAAACAGTTTTAAAGTCATTGAGAGCAATTTGAACAAAATGTTGAAATAGGTAGGAGACAGAAAAATTTCAGTGCTTGAACAGAGGGGCAAAGTGGTAATAATTTATGAAAACACTGTATTAAGAAGTGTTCCAGCTCTCTGTAATATATAAACAAAAGAACTGAATAAAACCCAGAAAAACAAAGGATAAAGTGTAAACCTGCCATAACAGTTCCAAACTATAACAGAGACGATGCTACAACGCCATGTTAATAATGTAGATATTGCAGGAAAGGTCATCTGGCCTTGTGGCTTTGAAATACCACTTTTGTTTTAGGTAAGACCTCCTCAAAGTTCCATTTTTCATGGCCAACTTCTTATTCTACATCCTCATCTGAATGTCTATTAGACATATCAAACTCATTATGTATAATAGGAAAGTACTCTGTCAACATCTGTCATCTACCTAAAGGTAATTACATTTTTTTCAATACCTCTGTCCAGTAGCTAGATGATAGCCTCAACTCCTTGATTTCTCTTACACTTTATATCAGATTAGTAGGGAAATACAATGCAATCAATTGACTTAAACCAAACATGCACCTATATATCTACTACTTCTTTCCATTTTCCACATTATCACCTTCACATTCTCTATTTATCCACACTGCTTCCTTATGTATACCAGGTATGCTGCAGCAATTGTGAGTTAGCTTTAGGCATGTTCCTCTAAGTGTTTACACTTTGCAGTTTTAGATACCTGCATAGACATACTTCACTGTTTTCAATTAGCCTCTCGATAGTCACCTTCTCAAAAAGTTCTATTTCTACCAAGTTATTTAATGCTATATTCTACAATATTTCATTCCACATACTCACAAAACTTCTTCCCTGATCTATAATTTGTTTTCCTCCTCAACATTTGTCACCTTATAACATGCTAGATTGTTTTTTATTTTTCATTATATGCCTCTCTGTGTTAAACTATAACCTTCAGGGAAGTAATAGCTTCTGTTAGATTGATTCACTGATGTATACTAAATGACATAGTCTATATTCAAAAAAACATATACTTTTTAAGTTTGAAAATGTACTGTGGGTACCAAAAAATATATACACAATTTTAAGAGATGGTATCTATGCATTATTTTTTAAAGTTGCATTGAAGGTGCTATACTGGCCAACTGTACATAGGAATGCTACACACATCCATTTTACCTGCAATTCCTACAGTTTAGGGGAATGATCAATTTTACTTCCAATAACATCTCTTAAAATATGTAATATATGTTTTGGCACCCCTTGAAAGGGTGACACTCAATGGGCAGAGATTTCACAAACCATCAACGCTTGTAAGAAAGGTCTTTATTGCCAAGGGAGGGATGCTGCAGAGCAGCACCAAGGAGGAGGGAGGAGAGAAGAGAGCAATAAAAAGAAAAGCACACATATAGGTTCAGTTAGGGGAAGTCTCAGAATGATGATGGAATGGTAGAATAGCCAATAAGGAGTTACTGCTCTAGCAGAAAGAGCCAATAAGGACAGGTCATAAGCTTGAATAGAGGCTTCTGGGGGAGGGGCTTTTCTGGGGCAATTACCTAACACCCCTGGTAGTTATAATAATAATGATAAATATTTATATGACAAGATGCTCCCAATATATTAATAAAATAATAATATGTCTATGGATCTTCATAATAAAAGACACTTGATTATGAATAAAGGCTTTATTAGCAATTGTATTGCAAATACACTAGGTTCATTAGAATTGTAACATCAGCAATGTTGCAAATTTTATCAAATAAGAAAAATTGTCAACTAAAATTGTGTAGTTAATTATTATTACAAGTTTTCTGATGTCCATAAGTATTTCACATAATTTTTCACTGTTAAGGCACAAAATTGTGTTCAATCAGTATCACTTCAAAAGTGGATGTGTCCCAAGCATAGACTTAACAATATCAGAATTTGGGGAAATTGGGTAAATATCACCTACAATACAAAATTTTTCAATTTTTTTACAAACTAATGTTTAATACATTTTTAATTAATTAAAAATAATGACACAAAAGCAAACTGCATCTGCCTTTTTCTACTTTCTTTTTTTCACAATATAACACAATTTATTTGAGAATCACACATTGATATATGAATCTGTTTTTCTGAGGATCCATCAAACTTTTTCCCAAAGCAGTGGCATTGTTGCAGGAATATGAGATCCAATGGAGAGAAAGAGACCCAAATACTAAGTTTAAAAGAGGAAGGGCTTTATTTCAGCCAGTGCAGTGGTGGCAGACACCAAGTCCCAAAATGCCATCACTCCCCAACTGGCTCAGTCTTCTCCCTTTTACCTCCAGACAAAAAGTTTTGGCCCATGGGTACCTTTCTCACTGGTCAGTTTGAATCAAGCTGGAGAAGCAGGATCCAGCTTTTACAGAACCCTGGCTTTCCCAGAAGCAGAAGCAAGCTTCAGCCTCCAGGTCCCAGGAAGTTAAGATTTTATAAATTCCTAAGAGCTGAGTTACCACAGGGAGGACCTCACACGTGTATACTTGGGATATCCTTGAGAAGATCTCTGCTCTCTTAAATCTTACTTTTCCCAGGCATCCTCTTTCAACATCATTGTATACCCCCACCAAAACTATACAAGGTCTACAATCTCTACCTGCTCAGCAGAAATTGTTACTTCCATTTGGTCTTTTCATCATGGTCTTCCTATTGTATATGAGGTGTTATCTCATTGTGGTTTGGATTTGCACTTGACTAACAACGAATGATGTTTAATATCTTTCCATAGGCTTGTTCACTATGTGTGTGTCTTTTTTGAGAAATGTCTATTCAAGTCTTTTGCCCATTTTTCAATTGGGCTGTCTTTTGAGTTGTAAGATTTATTTTGTTTTAAGACAGAGTCTGGCTCTATTTCCAGGGCTAGACTGCCATGGTCTCCATTTAGCTCATAGTGATACAGGGTTTCTCCCACTTAGGACTGGACAACTCACATCCATTTTTCAGGCCTAAACAGATTTTTCCTCTCCAATTTGCCCTCTCTAAATACACCCTGCTGTTTCTCTCTCCCTCCAACTGTATTGATTTATTAAATACCCTCATTCAGTTGCTAATCAACATTGAAATCAGCCAAGTCTGAGTGAAGTATAACTCCTGAAATACAATATAAAAGCTCCTACACAAAAGTCTTAGGCAGGTACTTCCCACTTGGGATTTCCCCCTCAGCCAGAGGCTCTGGATGGTTCCTCCCTTCTCTATTCTGTTCTATCTAATAATATGTCATTGAATCATTGATCTCTGTGATCCATGGGTTGATTCCTCCAATCTCTCAGATCCAAGGACCTACTGCAGGAAGAAATTCCAGTAGCACTATGTCTGTCATACCATTGTGCATTAGAAGTGTTGAAGAAAGGCAACTTGTCTGATTTCATAGTCCCACAGATGGCTAAGAATATGTCTAGAGGCTGATTTAGTAGAACGCACTTAGAAGCCTCACTTTTACCTGACTTAGATTATTTAAATAGTGAGATTTTTAGATTTTGAACTGATACTATTGTTACTGGAATTTCTTTCTGCATTAGGTCCTTGGTCTTGGACATTGGAAGAATGAACCCATGGACCACAGAGATTAGTGATAAGATAGGATTTGTTAGATAGAAAGGAATATGGAGGGGAAAAAAGGCACCAGAGCCTCTGGCAAAGAGGAAGATCAAGAGAGAGGTACTCCAAGTGAATCCTTCTTGTAAGAGCTTTTATACTGTTTTTTTTTTTTTTTTTTAAATTACATTCCACCAGATTTTAGTGCTGATTAGTGACCAAATGAAGGTTTTAACAAGTGAATATAATTCCTTCAGATCCAGAGGAAACAGGAGGGTCCACTAGAAGGGGCTTAGCTTACCTGGAGTACTGGGAAAAAACTGCTTTTCTCTTGTCTTGTTTTCATTCAGAGTGTGTAGTTTTTGGAAAGAAAATGTCTGTTTGGTTTAGGCCTGGAAAACAGGAGTCATTGCCCAACTCTTAATGAGAGAAACCCTTTATCACCCAGCATTAAAATTTTGGGTTTGGGGGAGGGAATATGCTGCACGTAGAAGGAGCACAAATTTTTTTAGGGCCACAGGGAAAACTGGTAGGCAAAATTTTAAGATAGGCCAAGGACTATTATATGAGCTTATAAGTTCAATACCATTCCTTAATATAATTTGTTTTCTTGATCTTGCTTAATATTATTTGTTTCCTTGAGTTCTAACAGTGGTATTGATACCAGAATTTTGCTCTTCAGTAGGTCCTTGGTCTGAGGATTTGAAGAATGGACCCACGGACCACAGATCAGTGGTAAGAGGATTTTTTTTAGAAGTTAAAAGGAATACAGAAGAAGTAAAAAGCACCAGAGTTTCTAGAAGGGGGAAAGAACTAACCTGAGGAGTCTCTAGTGGGCTCTTTATCTAGGGGTATTAGGTCTAGAGAATTACAGGTGGCCAGGAGTTGGTAGATGGAAAAACATCTTTTCAAAGTTAATGAGTGCATTAACAAATGAATGAATATAGTTCCTCCTTCATTCCTCCGGGGTTATCAGGTCTTTTACAGTCTTTGTCTCTGAGAAGGGGTTAGGGTGTGTGCTCCTACTCAAGGTGAAACCACCAAAAAACCATCTCAGGTTGCTTTGTTCATGATCTTATCAGAGCCCAGAGGGTTTGTCCCAAAAAAGGCAGTCTGCTTGTGCCTAGAAATGGGGTTCTGACCTCTGAGCTCACCTGGGCCTACAAAATGGGGGCTCCCTGTCTAGCCCTGAGTGGTGGAATCCTGTATCAGTATTGTTACCAGAATTTCTTTCTTCAGTAGGTCCTTGGTCTTGGAGATTCAAAAAATGAACCCACGGACCACAGATCAGTGGTAAGATAAGATTTAATTAGATAGGAAAGAATACGCAAGGAGTAAAAAAGCACCAGAGCTTCTGGCAAAGGGAAAGACCTAAGTTGGAAGTCTCTCTCACATAGGGCCTTTGGAGGTGTATATCACTTGGTAGTGGGAAAAATACCTTTTTAAAGTTAATGAGTGTATTAACAAGTGAATGAATACAGTCCCTCCACTGGGGCAAGGTTATTAGGTCTTTGTAGTTTTTGCTTCAAGGAAGGGATTAGAATGTGTGCTCTCTACTCAAGATGGACCCACTCTCAAAAATGTTTCAGGCCACTTTATTCATGACATTGCTAGAGCCCCAGAAGGTGTGGCCTGGAAAAGACAGCCTGCTTATGCCTAGAGATGGGGTTCTGATTTCTGAATCCTGTGTCAGTATGTTAAAATCTCCAGTAATAATTGTCAATTTTTACATTTCTCCTGGTAGTTTTGAAAATAATTATTTAAGCCTATATTGTTAAGTTCACATATTTTCAAAATTATGATAACACTTTTTAATTCATGGATCCTTTTAGCAATATTCTCCACATTCCTTAGATGAATATTTAGATTTTAATATTTTTAGACATTTTTTAGGCAGCAGCTACCCACTAGGTCAATTCTTATGGTCTTTATCACCATTGAGATTTTCTACATAATTACTTTTATATATATCTTTTGTCTATCATATATTATTGGGTGTGAAAAATTGAATCTAATAATCTGTTTTGAGTAAAGAACTTTAACTCAGTTGTATGCATTTTTTACTTACAATTATATCAAATTTAATTTTATTATCTATTTTCTATTTATCATTCCTATTTTTCTATTTACATTATCATTTGTCATGCCTACTAGGGAATCTTTTCAGGTTCAACTAAACATTCACACTTAGAACACTAAAAAGGTTGCATTTCACATCAGATTTACTTAAAAGGACATAGGACAGGGAAGAGGACAATATGAGGTGCTTTTGACATTAAAAATTGTCTTTGAGACAGTTTGCATTGATATTTGGGAGCTATTCTCTGATATTGCAAATGACCTCAGTTTATCTGAGTTCCATGGTGTTGATATCCCCTGGGTGTGGAAGCCAACTTGTAACAACTCCAGAAGTTGCATTGTCAAGAAAATACAAAGTTGTGGCTACCTCATGATACTTAGAGTTCTTCTGAGCTCAGTTGCAATTTACTAATCAATGGTTAGGTATATGATAAGTAATACTGCTTAATAATACTGGTACAGGATTCCACCACACAAGGATGGATGGGGATTCCCCCATTCTCTAGGCCCAGGTAAGCTCAGAAATCAGACCCCCATTTCTGGGCACAAACAGACTGCCTTTTCCAGGCCACACCCTCTATACTTTAGCAAGGTCATAAGCAAAACAGCCTGAGTCATTTGGGGGTAGTTCCACCTTGAGCGGGGGGCACACACTCTAGTAACTTCTGGGAGGAGCAAACTGTAGGGTACTGATAAACTTGCCCTAGTGGAGGAGGGACTGCATTCATGCACTCATTAACTTTGAAAAGATGTTTTTCTACCTACCTCCTGGACAAAATGACTTATCTATAGACCCTTAGACAAAGAGCCCAGGAGAGACTTCCAACTTGGTCTTCCCTTTGCCAGAAGCTCTGGTGGTTTTTACTCCTTCTGTATAATAAAAATCTGATCTTGTTGCAGGAAAATGAGTCCCAACAGAGAGAAAGAGCACCCAAACACCACATTTATATGACAAAGGGCTTTATTCACCAGCTGGGAGCTTATGGCATAGAAGAATTATAAATGGCGGCACTCCCCAGCTGGCTTGGTCTTTCCCTTTTTATTGACAGTCAAAAAGTTCCATCCCACAGGTA
This sequence comes from Galagoides demidoff, assembly GCA_963574575.1. Lineage (NCBI taxonomy): Eukaryota > Metazoa > Chordata > Mammalia > Primates > Galagidae > Galagoides > Galagoides demidoff. The sequence continues at coordinate 43,267 of CAUYQV010090178.1, forward strand.
CCCTTCTCATTGGTCAGTTTGAATCAAGCAGGAGATGCTATTCCAACCCCTACATAATGACAGGATTTCATAGAACTTGGAAATTTCCAAGTTTCAGGAAGTTAAGTTTATAAATTCCCAAGATCTGAGTCACCATGAAGAGGACCCCACAGGTGTATCCTTGTGGTCCCCTTGAGAAGAAGTGTTCTCCTAGACCTCACCCTTCTTGGGTATCCTCTCCCTATCTTACCACTGATCTGTGGACAGTGGGTTTGTTCTTCGAATCCCCAAGACCAAGGACCTACTAAGGAAGAAAGTCCATTTTCAAAACCACTCTAATTTTATCCTTTTTATAGGGTGTAAAAGCTAGAAAATTAAGAATAAGTTAAATTTTAATTAAGAATAAGGAGAAATGTTCTTAACACTTCACTAAAATCACATTTTTCTTTTTTTCCTGCTGTTTTCCCCCTCCCTTTAATTATTTATATCAAAATATTTATATTTTCTTCTAGTTTGAAAAATCCTATTTTTCTTTTTTTTGGTCATTCTAAGTTATGTATACCTATTTGCTTCCTAAACTTACCAATATTTATATTTCTTCTGGAAAATTCAGAAGCATCTTTCCATTGCTTCTTTCTGCCCATTCTCCTCATTATGTAACTAGAATGTTTTAAGTAGGAAGGCTGTGGATATTTTATTATCTTCCCTAAAGTCATTGCTCATCTAGATATGAGTAAATTTTGCTTATTGAATTACTTACCCTTCCTTTTCATAATTCTTGTGTTCTCCATGATTTCTTTCTTCTTTTATTATAATACCTCCCCTTAAAATATTAAGAATGTTTTTCATAGAGAGCCATGATGTGATAAATATTCCGAGGTTGTACATACCAGGTAATACTGTTATTTTTTCTATTCCTTAGCAGTAGCTTACCTGGATATACACCTGCTAGTCATATTTTCTTGCGTAAGTGTGGCAGACAGAATTCCAGAATGGTCTCCAATATTACTGTCCCTTGGAACACTTTGCCTATGTAATTCTCTATGGCTGAGTGTGAGCACAGCCCATGAATGTGATAAGGCCTCACTTCTGTGATTAAATTATATTATATGATGAAAGTGAAACTGTTATTAAGTCTCTAATCATTTGACTTTAGTGGTCCTCAACTAACCAGTGAGCACTTTCAAAGAGGATCTAAGATGACAAAGTAGACAAAGGCAGGAAAATTTTTATGTTGGCCTTGAAGAAGAAAGCTTCCATGTTTTGAGAAGGGGCTAAATGGTATTCTCTAGATCTGAGGACAATCTCTAGAACTGCAAGCAATCTCTGACCAATAGCCAGCAAAGAAATGAAGATCACAGTTCTGCAATTGCAAAATAACTTAATTCTGTCAACCAAATAAGCTTGGAATAGAACTCAGAGTTCCAGGTGAGAACAGAGTTTGGACAACAGCTTGATTTTAGCTTTGAGAGCTCCTGGAAAGAAGATCCTACTAACCCCTGCTTAGCCTCCTGACTCATGGAAACTGTGAGATGACAAATTTGTATAATTTTTCTGAAAGTCAATGGTATGCATTAAATTTTTTGTGCCCCAAATATATGTCTGGGTTCCACCTCTACTACTTGGTACCTGTAAATGTAACCTTGTTTAGAAATAGGGTCTTTGCAGATGTAATCAGATATAATCACCATGAGATGTCATTAGGGTAGCTGCATTCCAACATGACTGGTATCCTTCCGTTCTCAAAGGGAAATTTAGACACAAATATATAGAGAAAGGAGAATGTAATGTGAAGAAACAGACACCCAGAGAAGAATACTATTTAAAAAGTGACAAAAGAGGCAGAGATTGACATGCTGCGCCTACAAGCTGAGAACAATGATTTCTAGTACAGTGAATCACCACAAGCTAGGATAGAGCAAGGAAGGACTGTCCCCTAAAGATTTCAGATGACCCTGTGGACACCTAGATTTTAGGTTTCTAGCCTTTGGAACTGTGAGACAATAAACATATATTGTTTTAAGCCACTCAGTTTGTGTTACTTTGTTAATTAATTTTTAGAAACTAAGATAGTAATTTTGTGATAATGTGTCATAAGGAGATAAATAAAAAAAAATACATACCAGGTTTTGTGGAGCAGTCTGATGTCAGTTTAATTATTTTATTATTTTTCTGAAAATGTTAGGGTGTATTTTTTCATTTGTACGTAGAATCCTTGATATTTTTCAGTTTCAAATATTATTTCCCATTTGTTAACTTAATCATGTTTGACATTTATAATTATTTCAACCTAAAGTGCCATAGCTTTCATTAATTCTTGAAAATTTTTAATCATTGTATCTATAAAACTATATGTGTTACTTTTAATTTTTCACTCTTTATGGGACATGTATACTTCTATCCCCTATGTGTCATATCTATGAAATTGTATGTCTTTAATTTTAACTATACATATTATATATGTATGCATAGTATCTATGTGGGCATATACTTATATGTGTGTGTATGTGCATACAATTTATATCATGATAATAATATTAACATTAAAACATGTATTATGTATCTAGTACCTGATTTATTATTTGAAACATTAGCTTTAAATCTCCTGTGTCACCCTCCATAAACATTTATTTGACAGAATATCCAATGTTAATTATTTGAAAGGACAATATCTTTTATATAAATGTGTTATTTGTCAAGGACTGAAGGTCCCATGCTTAATTTCATAGAATAATTTAAGCAAAATATTTCATCATTCAAAGTTAAAATCCCTAATTAACTCCTGGCTACTTCAGATTCTAATTGTAAGGGCTTCCCTCTAGGGATGGAATGTTTGGCTGGTTGAAATAAAACATTAAAGAAAAAATGTGGGTAAATTCTTCTATTTCTTTATCTCTCTCTTTAAATCTATTTTTATGGCATTTGAGATAATCTAAAGCTTGTCTATTTCCCTTGGTGTCTTAAACAATCATCCAGTATCCCACCACAATAAAATATTTTCCTTGTTTAGATTGTCAATGGCTTCACACTATTGGCAAAACCTGACTTCGGGCAACTAAAATAATCAACGGATTTTGTTCACTATGCATGAAAAGTTAAAAATTATGGGTGGTGCTAGTGGCTCAAAAGGGTAGGGCATAGGCCCCATATGCCAGAGGTGGTGGGTTCAAACCCAGCACTGGCCAAAAAAAAAAAAGAAACATTAAAAATTATTCTTGAATATATCAAGCATAAATGTAACAAACTTTGTCTTTTTTTTTTTTAATCATAGCTATGTACATTAATTTGGTACAGTGTGCTGGTTTTATATGCAATTTGAAATATTTTCACCAAACTGGTTAACATAGCCTTCATGGCATTTTCTTAGCTATTGTGTTAAGACATTTATATTCTACATTTAGAAAGATTCACATGTACCCTTGTAAGATGGACCATAGGTGTGGTCCCACCAATCATCCTTCCTCCACCCATCCGAATTCCCTGTCTTGCCCATAAATATAATAAAACTTACACTTTTAGATTAGGTAATAGATCTTGCATTAAGATCAGGAAAGGAGAGGGGAAAATACAAACTTCCTCAAGTCTTTATAGTGCATTTTAATGATTTTACATAATTCATCACTTACGGTATCCTCAAACTTATTAGGAATAACATGGAATGTGAATTAGTGAGTAAAACCTATACACTTCCTTTAAAATTTAGTGTCAGCATAAATTCATTGCTCTTTCTTCTACCTTCTTTAATACTTTTCACCCAGTATAGTTTCAGATATTCATAGTATTGTTTCCCATTATAATTTATGTATATATTATACATAATGTATATTTAATTTATGCATATATTTAATTTATATATAAATTACTTTTATTTATAAGCTATTTTAAAGATTCATCCATGTTCCTCAGTGTTCAGCTAATCCACTGAGGCTAACCCATTTAGGACAGAGAATCACTTCTCGGCCTTTTGGCTAAATCAAGTGTGCATTTAGGACATAGACTGCATGCTGTAATTATTTCACATCTATTTATCCTTTTACCCGGTAATATTGTTTACAGTCCCTTGGTACCACAGATAGCCCTATTTGAACATTGTCATTCATGCCACTTATATTAATAGAATTATGTGAGAAGTTTGGTTTGAGAGCAAAGTGTGATATACATATTTACATAGGACCACAATAACTAGAAAACAGGCTATCAGTATAATTATTTAATAATTAGACTGAGTAGTGTCAGACTGTTCTCCAAAATGAATGTGCCATCCTACAGTACCAAAGGGAAAGGATTATTTTATTAGTACATGTATCCACCTCCCCGAACATCTGCTAAATTCTATATAAATATCCTTGTCCTCCTACACATGACACTTCCAAACAAAAAGTGTATGTGCCAGTAGGGGATAATTGGACAAAAGCTAAGGTTAGGATCACTGTAATGGGGCACACAAATTCTGTATATATGCAAAGCAAGTAACCTGGCATTGAAGAAGGGACACCATAGACCCTGAGAGGAATCTGAAATGGAAAAACATTAATGATTCTTTCTTTTTTTTTTTTTTTTGAATTGCCTATGTGGCCTTCTACATGAAGAGAAATGCTCTGATATGGCTCTCTCAAATCATGCTCCCAAACTTTTGCAAGCATCATAAATTTAACTGACTGCTGAGTCTGTGATAGCTCTCACCATGAATTACTTGCCATTTCCTCTAACCTTACTGAGAGATCTTTCCAAAAATGCAGGGGCTACCTCCAGCTTTCATACCTTTTAGGCAAAACACACCCAGATATCTTCTATACTTCCATTCCCAGTCATTCCGTGCAAATGGGAAGAAGGCCACCTAGCTGGGGCCATGGATAGACAGAACACATTAGATTAATTGTCCTTAGGAAGTTAACCAAAAACAGTGATTAGATTCAATTAGTCAAACTGAACTTAAGACCCTATAGCTTATAAGCCAGCTGCAAGACCACATTAGAGGTTTCAACTGTGCCTTTCTCTCATATGATTCCCACTGGTGATGAGGACAGCAATAGTTTTAAATAATTCTTTCAGAGGTGCTTATGTGCTTCCAGAATTGTACATCTTTTGAGGAAGTCAGACATAAGCTTGCCTTTTATCTAAAAACACTGACTTTCACCTTAGGTGTGTTCATAAGAGACTTGCAAACAGATTATGTATGGCTGAGGAGATTTCTCCTAGAAGAGAAATTTATTTCTTTATATGTGCATGTTGCAGGCAGTTTCCCCTACATTAGGAATCATTCAGTTAAGGACATTAGGAAAGTTGATGCAAAGCCTGTCCCTATTTTAAGCTGAAGTGATCAATGACACCATCTCAGCTATGGAAGACATTCAGGTCAGGTTTAACTCCCTAGACAGGGTAGCTATAGATTATAACTAGATGTCCTCTTTGTGAACCAAGACAAAGCTTACAGTATGACTAATACATCCTGTTCTACCTAGATTAATACCTTGGGCAAGTGGAAAGGTCAATATAGACTTAATAGGATAATTATCCAACTGTCTAAGATAGACCTTTAAGGTCATAGGGTTTGTTCAGTAAATTGAGATTGGGACTCTGGGAGGTAACTTAGAGATCAGTCATTGACTTGGCCTGCTTGTTCTAGTTCTGTTCAGAGTGGCCTTAATTATATACTGCATAAAATGGATTGAACAGATTTTGTTCTAGCCCTTGACAGATTAATCAGAGCTGCTGATAGAGTGGCATATGGCAAGATTTGCCAGTGGTCAAGCCAGTGTGGAAATGACCAGTAAGTATCGCTGAATGATATTTATCCAGAAACGTCATGCATTTCAGTATATATTGTGATCCAAAGACACTATTTTTGTTCATGCTATTTTTAAGGAACTTTGTATAGCAAGTAACCTTAGAAAATGGAGATCATCGTGGTTAATTTTGTGTCAACTTGACTAGGCTACAGGATACCCAGCTAGCTGGTAAAACATTATAATTAACCATTAAACAATGTGTGTTTGAATTACACAGATCCTTTTTTTTTTTTTTTTGTGACAGAGTCTTACAAAAAAGACTTGTCACCCTTGGTATAGTGTCATGGTGTCATAGCTCACTATAGGCACCTGCCATAACACCTGGCTATTTTTTTTAGAGATAGGGTCTTGCTCGTGCTCAGGCTGGTCTCAAACTCCTAAGCTCAGGTGATCTACAGACCTCCCAGAGTGCTAAGATTACAGGTATGAGCCACTGTACTTGGACCTACACAGGTCCACTTATTGTGGATTTTTTTTTTTTCAACCAAACAGGGATTGAAAATAACAGCACTTGCAGGGTGTGAGACCTGCATACCACCTATGTATACAGAGGGCTGTCTTTACCTATATGTCAGTTGGTTTTGCAGGTCTGACTATAGGAATTGCATATGCACAGACTTTTTAATATGTGCCAAGGGTCCTGGAACCAACTCTCCATGCATACCAATGGGTGACTATATTTCTGGGTGTGTTGTGCTGATCCATTTACTGAGTGACCTTGAAGGCTGCTAGATCTGAGTGAATCCCCAAATTAGAGAAGGCTTTTGCACAGCTTCAGGCTGCTATATAAGCTTCTCTGAAAATAGAGCCATGTGATCCAGCAGATATAATGGTGCTTAATGTGTCAGAATATGGAACTCTCTCAGGCTTTCTCTCTTTATAGTATTACCATATTAATATTAATATGCTCTGTGATTAATTTCAATGGAAAACTATAGCAACCCAGTCCAGGGTTGGACTACTTCAGACCTTTTAGACATGAAAGTTCAGGTCATTCTGCCAGGTAAAGAAATACAACCAGCTAAGATTCATGCTGAAAAACAAAAGGAATAGAGAATAGGTAGTAGAATAAAGTAGTTCTAAATACCAACCATGACCACAGAATAAGGACTAATTGTCATGTCCTTATCTTGCCATGAATACAGTTGTGTATATGTGTGTGTGTATTTGTGTATACACACACACACATACATATAAAGCAAATACCTTATTTTCTGTCATATTTCATTATTATGTAACATAAAATGTACTGACTTTATATCAGTAAGTATAATACTTTATAGCATTTAAGTTACAGGGCAGAAGAATAGTAAACAGTACTCCAGCAGTTCAGAGCTGTGAGTAACAAATGCTTTGTCTGGGACCACAGGGACTCAAGCCATGTTTCAGCATCCATGAAACTAAGGTATTAACTGGCATGTAGCGTAAAACTCTAGACCCTTCATAGTTCATGACATCACCACAGGTTTAACATGAGTTAAGGAAGAAATGTTGCTTTTATATATCTATTCTTCTTACCTATATTACAGGATCTAATTCATTTAAAAAAATTTATAACCTGCGTTGCCAATCTCATCAATATACGTCATATTTCATAATATCTAATCTAATATCAAAAGATGTAAATCTTTGCATCAATATAGTTCGACCCTGTTGCAAAGATATATCGATGTGCTACATTACAAAAATAAACACTGATGTTTATGTGTTTTAAAGAATACAGTTCTGTTTTATAATTATTTGATTAGATTTATTTCAATTCAGCACTATGAGTTTTATTAGTTTAATCAAGTATTTTAGAATTAATGTATATGGAAGTTGATCATATTATTTGGGTCATTTTTGTTATAGTCAACTAAGACAGAGTCAAAAGGCCAGCAGGAAAAAAGTCCCTTAAGGCACATAACATTGTGCCAAGCATGTAATTCTCTGCAAGCTAGCTGCTGATGACAATCTGAAACCAGTTTTATCTAATAGCTACTATAACAGACTGTGCATCTCTAAGACTAGTTTTATCTACCATCATCACTCACCAGTCAGAGTTTACCAGCTCTCCCAAACTATGCTATTGCCAAAGAAATTTTCCTTCAAACAATTCCTTACTTTCCTACTTTTCTTAATCCTCCAATCTTCGTTTTGTTCTTTAGACATACTGAAGGCCACTTCTCTGTGTGTGTGCCTCAAATTAAAAATTTCCTTTCCAATTTAAAAGCTTTGAATTTAAATATTTGTGTATTTTCTTTGGCTTTGGCAGGTATAAAGCTATTGCAAGGATCTTATAAGAATGGTAGGAAAAAATGCAACTTGGACTCGACATTAAATAGTTTTACTTTCTACAGCAATGAATAGAATATGGCAACCCTGTATCTCTGTACATGCAGCATACTCATATTATTGCAAAGATTCCTTTTTTCCTAATCAATTTACAAGGATATCTGAGAAAGAAAGATCTTTTTTTCTGTGCTCATTTACATATGTTTACTCAATAAATACTAAATTGACACAATACAGCCAACTTACAGCTGTGCAAACAAATGGCCTGTTTAAAGAATGAAAAGGACCCACTTTTGGAAAAAAGCTTATTTGTTATTCCTTATGTTTCTCCTTATGTCATTTCAGAAATAGTTTAAACTTAAGTTGAATAATATAATTGTCATATTATTTGCTAGTTTGATATTTAAGTAAATTGAACAGATGCAAACGAGTTGTCTTAAACTAAACACAGATGATTTTGTAGTTTTAAATTTTAAATCATTTCATAAATATAGTCACACTACCTACTAGACAGATAAGCACCCAAGCATCAGAATATACATTTGGAGTAATTCTGACCTGCTTCAGACAAAATGTGGTATTATCAAAAAAACCCATGTTACTCTTTTCTTTTTTTTTTTTTTTTTTGAGACAGAGCCTCAAGCTGTCCTCCTGGGTAGAGTCCTGTGGTATCACAGCTCACAGCAACTTCCAACTACTGGGCTCAAACGAGTCTCCTGCCTCAGCCTCCCAAGTAGCTGGGACCACAGGTGCCTGCCACAATGCCCGGCCATTTTTTGGTTACAGCCATCATTGTTGTTTGGCGGGCCCGGGCTGGATTCGAACCCGTCACCTTGGGTGTATATGGCTGGCACCTTAGCCACTTGAGCCACAGGCGCTGAGCCATGTTAACTCTTCTTGTTACTTCAAGTCTACGATTAGCAAGCAACTATGTATAAATATAAAAGCATTACATATATTCTTTTTGTAAATTTCCCATATTTATTTTTCTCTTTAATTCTATTTCATTTATTTCTTAGTATTTTTTTTACGTGGATGAATGGTGAAATCAGGGTTTTCAGTTTTCATCACCAGAATGGTGTATATTGTCTCTGATGGGTAGTTTTTGATCTTCACCCTGTCCCACCTTCCCCTTTTCATTTTTGCTAATGTACAAATACTACCTTTTTGTCAAGACCATTTGTTTGCACAGCTATAAATTAACTTTATTGTGTTAATTTAACATTTGTTGACTAAATATATGTAAATGAACACAGAAAAAAAGATGGTTCTTTCTCAGATATCATTATATACTGATTGGGAAAAATACAGAAAAAACTTATATACTATAAACGTGGGAAATGATTTAAGGCCACAGATCTTTCCAGCTGCCAAAGAATGCAATAACTATTCCTGTTCTCTAAGGCAATAGTTAATGAATTTCCTAGATAGATCAATTAAAATATATTTCAGATATATTCTTATGTTTACTAGATTTCATGAATTAGCAAAAAATAAATTGCTGTAACTCTTACAAAAGAGAGTGCAATATATAAAATCAAGCATCATAAAAAAATTCACCACTTTTAAGACAAAAAACATTTAATAGAATTAAAAACAAGATGAATTCTAAAAATACTTACATCACATATATATGTATTATGTTAGTCATATATATATGAAAGAATATATTTCATTTCAAATAAATTGTACCTGATATGCTAGTTCTTGTATTCCTAGTTTAGAATCTCTTTACATATATATAACTTCTACTCTATCAAAACATGATTATAAACAATGTAATGATATTGAACTTAGAATTTGAAAATAGTTGAATAAAAACATAATATAGCATGCAAAAATCAGAAAATTATCTTTATAATTTATTTTGTTCAGCTATATTTATAACACATTTGAAAAAGAAGGGAAATGTAAGTGTAAAATTATAGTTTAAAAATGATTCCACACTAAATCCTGGGCAGAATTATTTATTCTAAATAAAAAAAAAACCAAGTCTCATGATAAACATCAAATTGTTTAAGAATGATGGATGATTACAAAGTTATCTGTATTTCTATTGTGTAACAAAAACAAGGGAAAACAATGATAAAGGAAGTTTCCTGCATCTAAGAATGCCTATATGGTAACTGAATTTGATTATAACTTGATACTTTTTATTTGTGCTCATGTATAAGGTAATGATAATCTTATAAGAATTTCAAATTTTGAACAGGACTATGAATTAATTTTAGACATCCATGACTTTTTTTTATTCTTAAAAATACAGTATTTTTCAGGTCAACAGTGAACATATAAACTTAATTACTATTATAAATTCATTAACAACACCTCATTAATACTAGCATAGGAACACTGCAAACCCAAGAACATTCCAAAGAGGACATCTATCCTACCTTTTACACCTCATTATTTAATCTAAAAAATGAAGCCAATATGATTATAATTTGTTAAAACTGAATGGTGGGCATGTGATGTTTTCAATGCCCATGTATTTTAATGATTAAATGTCATTTTCTTGTCTCTAAAAATATTTTGTAAAGGATTTCATTTTTAAAAATGCAATAATATACCAGCAAAGATGACCTCCATTTTCATGAATAAAGCATTATCCCAAAGTTCTACTTATGCATGTAAACTTATTAAAAAAAATAGATAGTAGATAATTGATGAAAAGAATAAAACATTCATATTAAATCATATCATAGCTTGTGCTATATTAAACATGTTATGTTTAATTTATTTCAATTTAAGATGAAGAAAAAACAAATAAATAAATAAATTGGTAAACTTTAGGTAATATTTTCTAGATAGACGATATTTCTTTTCAAAATTCTTTACTGTTATTTATATATTTGTTAAAAAATTAGATTTGTAGACTTTAGGTTTCCTTTTAATTATAGTTTTCATTTTAGAAATGAAAGTTTATTTCTCCCTAGTATATGACATAACTACTTCCTTTATATACTCCTTACCTTATAATATATACTTTGTTTATGGCAATAGTATATTAACTTTATTAAGTTTTTATAACAAGAACCACAATTGCCAAATATATCTAATTAAAATCCAATAGTTAAATGTATTTAAATCTCACTAGTATTACTTTCATTGGGTCTTTTGATTCCTTAGTTTTTCTGCTGAAACTTTTCTCATTTGGATAGATTTTTGCATTTACTGTTATGAGGAATGATACTATGATTGGATATAATTATCTTGATTAACATTGTTTTGTAGACCTTGTCTCACTCTCTAGATTCTGTGATTGCGGAGATATGGAGACGTCTTCAAGTACCATGAACATTTCCCTATGGAGTATGTGATCATATATGAAGAATTATTTCTCCTCCAAGATATGTGTCAGTTATGGTTGTTATACATTAGTCTTTCTTTAAACATGCCCTATACTGGTGTGAAGGGTAATTTATTCCTTGGTTTCATGGGAATTATCTTCTTTTATGTCTTGAAACTCATTTTTCTTATTCCATTTTATTTTATTTTGCCCTCAATTTATTTGCCTATCTCTGTAATATCTCTTTTAATGTTATTTTCTTATTTTATCATTCAGCCATTTAGTTTTTAATTTTCTTTTCTTTTCTTTTTTTTTTTTTTTGAGGCTGAATTTCACTATGTCACCCTTGGTAAAGAGCCATGGTGTCACAGCTCACAGCAACCTCTAACTCTTGGGCTTAAGCAATTCTCTTGCTTCAGCCTCCCAAGGAACTGGGACCACAGGTGCCTGCCACGGTGTCTGGCTATTTTTTTGTTGCAGTTGTCATTGTTGTTTAGCAGGCCTGGGCCGGGCTGGAACCCATCCACCTGGTATATACGGCTGGTGCCCTAACCACTGAATGATGGGTGCCAAGTTGAGTTCTTAATTATTTCAAATAAAATTCCATGGCAAAGTAACACAGGGAGTCATAGTAGTCAGAGATAATCTGACTCTGTGGTATCTGTTGTTATTTTCCCCCTTTTTTGTTTATGATTGAGGTTATTATAAATTTTACTTTTCTGTTTCTAGCTAATCCGGCTAAAGATTTATCAATTTTGTTATCTTTGCAAAGAACCTACTTTTCCTTTCATTAATTTTCCAAATGATTCTTTGTTTTCACTTTCATTTATTTCCGAGTTGAGTTCTTAATTATTTCAAATAAAATTCCATGGCAAAGTAACATAGGGAGTCATAGTAGTCAGATATAATCTCTTGTATCACTGTGGTATCTGTTGCTATTTTCCCCCTTTGTGGTTTATGATTGAGATTATTATAAATTTTACTTTTCTGTTTCTAGTTAATCTGGCTATAGATTTATCAATTTTGTTATCTTTGCAAAGAACCTACTTTTCATTTCATTAATTTTCCAAACGATTCTTTGTTTTCACTTTCATTTATTTCTGATTTACTTTTGGTCATTTCTCCTGCTAGGTTTGGGTTTGATTGTTCTTCCTTTTCCATTTCCTTGATGTAATTCATTAGGTTGTTCATGTTCTCTTTTTCTGTTTTTCAGATGTTGGCATCTAATAAAATAAATATCCCTTTTAGGACAGCCTTTGTAGTGTCCCACAGGTATTGGTATCTTATGACTTCATTTTTGTTATGTTAATCATTTCCTCCTTTAGCTCCTCCTTGACCAACTGTCATTTAGCATAAGGTTGTTGAGTTTTTATGACATTGGATGTGGATAAAGTTTTTTGTTGAAGTTAAGTTCCAACTTTATTACCTTGTGGTATGAGAAGACAGAGGTATAATTTAAATTCTTTTAATTTTGTTGAGGTTTGATTTTTGTTGTAGGATATGATCTATTTTGCAGTATATTCCATTGACTAACAAGAAAAATGTATATTCCCTTATTTTGGGGATGTTGTGTTGTATATATCTATTCAGCCTAATTGTTCTAATATTAAGTTCAATTTCCTTGTATCTTTGTTTAGTTTCTATTTAGAGAATCTGTCCAGTTTTGTCAGAGGGGGGTTAAAATCCCCAGGTATTATGGTGCTATACGATCATATTGCTCAGATCAATTAAGGTCTGTTTCATAAATATGGGAGCATTTGAGTGCATAAATATTTAGAATTTAAATGTCCTCTTGTTGTATTGTTCCCTTGACCAGTATGAAGTGACCATCTTTGTCTTTCTTAACTTTAGTAGCTTTAAATCCACTTGTATGTGAAAATAAGATAGTGGTCTCTCCTTTCTCTGATTTCCATTTCTTTGAAACAAATTGCTCTGCAACCCTTCACTGTGGGTCTTGTTTGTCTTTTGAGGTTGGTTGTATTTCCTAGAGATAGCCATAGAGGTGGCTTGTGCTTTTTAAATCTAATCAGTCAGCCTATGCCTCCTCAGAATTCAAGTCATTTACATTCATTAAGAGAATTGATAAGTGTGGTGGAGTTCTATTCTACTGATTTTGTGAAACTCTGTTGCTTACTTTTATCCTTTGTGTCATTGTGAAAGATAGGTTTTGTCCTGTAGTTTCTGGTTGTTTACTTTGCTGGTGGTCCATTGTGATGGTCAGTGTGGAGAATAGATTGAAGTATTTCCTATAGAGCTGGTCTTATGGTCAATTTCCTTAATGTTTGCATGTCAGTAAAAGATTTGATTTCTCCACTGATTTTGAAGCTTAGTGCAGCAGGATACAGAATTCTGAGCTGAAAATTGTTTTATATAAGAAGGTTAAAAATAGATGACCATTGTCTTCTGGCTTAAAAAGTTTCAGCTGAAAAACTTGCTGTCACCCTGATGGTTCTTCCCCTGTAGGGCAAATGGTGCTTACTCCTGTCTGCTTGCAAAATTTTCTCTTTCACCTTGACTTGGACAGGTTCATTACAATATGTCCAGTAGAAACTCTTTGAGTTTGATTTGAGATGACCTGGGATTTGATAACCCTCTGAAAGAAGTGTGTCAGAATCTTTGGTCACATTTGGAAAATTTTTATGTATTTATTTATTTATTTAAGACAGAGTCACAAGCTGTTCCCCTAGGTAGAGTGCTATGACATCATAGCTCACAGCAATCTCCAACTCTTGGGCTGAAGTGATCCTCTTGCCTCAGAGGGTAGAGATGGGAGTCTCACTTTTGCTCAGGCTGATCTTGAACTCCTGAGCTTAAGCAGCCCACTGTCCTTGGCCTACCAGAATGCTGAGATTACAGGCATGAGCCACCACACCCAGCCAGAAATTTTCATTTATGTCATTCTCCAATTGGGTTTCCATTCCTTAGGATCTTTCTTCTTAACCTTCAGGGATACCAATAATCCATATTTGTGAGTGCTTTATAAAGTCCTGTAATTCTCTAAATGATTGCTCTGCTGTTCTGCTGTTCCCTCAAGAGCCTTATTCTCTAGCTCTGAGATTCTTTCTTATCCATGGTTTAATCTGTTACTGATATTGTCTATTGCATCTTTAAGGTCCTTGAATGACTTAAATTCTTTAAGCTCTACTATATCCTTTCTAAATTCTTCACATCTTTCCTTTATCATTTGGGTCTGTTTTTGGATTTTTTTTTATTATTATTTTCTACTTTCTTGTCACTTCTCTTTGTCATCTTCTATAGATGCTTTTTCCATATGTATTTTAAATTCTCTTTCTGTTGTTTATATTATTTCTTTATAGGTGGAATCCTCTGTGGTAGCTATCTCATGATCCCTTATGGGGGGTTGCTCTGTTCTGATTTTTTCATGTTGCCAGAAATTTTCTTTTGGTACCTCCTGATATATATTTTTTTCTTCATCAGTTCCTTTTTACTACTTTTTCCTCTCATTTCCTTCTTCACATTAAAGCACCTTGTCTCTATGCTTAAGTGTTGAAGTTTTCTTTGGTATATGGGCAAAAGGAAGAGAAGAGAAAATTGTAAAAAGGAAGAAAATAAAGAAAACCATAAAAAAAAAAAAGGAGCGGTAACAGGAACAAATGAACAAAAGGAGAGAAGGACAAAAAGAGAGAGAAAGAAGAAATAATGTTGTTTGGCAGGGTGCCTTGATCCACACTCACAATTCCATACCTCTGCAGGTCTGAGCTTGGTGTGTCCCTTGAGGTCAGGAGCTCCTTACCAGCCCAGGAGAAAGCAAGACTCCACTCCCACAAAAAATAGAAAAAAATAAACAGTGTGTCACAGTGGGGGTCTACCATATGATCTTTCTAAAGGTAGAAGCTGAAAGGACACTCTACACCAGTGGTTCTCAACCTGTGGGTCGCAATCCCTTTGGGGGGTTGAACAACCCTCTTACAGGGGTCATCTAAGACCATCAGAAAACACATATTTCCAGTGGTCTTAGGAACTGAGATACCTCTCCTTTATCCATCTCCAGGTGGGTCCACCTACATACAGATATGCCCACATATGAGTACCTGGCATGATGACATCATGGTGCCAAACCCATCACATACATCCCTTACAACTACAGGTGTACATGACAGGGTTGGTACCATAATGTACTTATGTGGACCAGTCACACATGTGTAGAGAGCAGCTACTGTGTAGAGAGCAGCTGCTGTGTTGAAAGTAGCGGTATTGGAGGAAAAATGACACTTCGTGAATTATAATTGCTGGGTAAATGTAAACTCATGTACTGTAAAATCATCAACTCCTGCAAAAACAAAATATCTGTACCATGGGAACTTAATCTGGATGCTGATCGGTCTTTTTATATTCAGCTGTGGTTGATGTGAATATTGCCCCCTAGTGATAGTAACAGGTATGTGAAAAAAAAGCAACAGAGAATGGTAAATCATAGGAAACTTCAATGAACTTTATGACTGAACTATGCCATGTATTAAAGCTATTGTTATATGTTATTTTCATTAGCAAACCATCCCATGACAATG
>CAUYQV010090179.1:0-17375 GCA_963574575.1 Galagoides demidoff
TGTTGTTTGGCAGGCCCAGGCTGGATTCGAACCCGCCAGCTCTGGTGTATGTGGCTGGCGCCTTAGCTGCTTGAGTTACAGGAGCTAAGCCTTATGGTTTTGTTTTGTTAATGACCTATTTTATTTAAATCTTAATGTGACTTAACTAATTTTAATCTATTTGAAATACTAAAAGAAGCATAATTCCTATCTAGTTTTCTTAGAGCTAAATTTTCTTTATATTAAAAAACTCACCTTCAGGGTAAATGTATGTGGATATTTCTAACCCTTTGTATTAATATTTATTGGCACTATAATTTAAAACTTCTCAAGAGGTTATTTACAACTCTTTTGTTTTAATTTGCAAGTTTTATTTAATGTATTTTCCTATCTTTGTGATACCCACATTTCATGTTTTGCCTTTTTCACAGGCTTATTTCAGAGCTAAACAGTGATTTCCAATCCCATTATCTTCTCTTTCTTTGATAAAGCATATATTAGATGCTTTCAACTTTTGTTTTTCCCATGATATTCTTTGGATAGTTCACAAATTTAAATTGGCCTCTCTTCTTCCATAGAGCTTTTATCAAAAATATATACACAAAAGGCAATATTAAGTGTGTGTGAATTGATGTGTACATTGTATTTAATAATTGAATTTTTTTTTTGTTTGAAAAGGACTGATATGCCGAGCATTACCTAGGGGAAGTCCTCATTCTGACCTCAAAGAAAGGACTGTGCTGTCTGGCTCCATAATGCAAGGTAAACTTTCTGATTATTTTTCCTTTTTCTTTATTAACCACCTCACTGAAAAAGTTTGACATAGTAAGATACTTTCTCTTTTGAAATATTAAATATTGTCTTGGAGCCCATATCTCAGCGGTTAGGGCGCCAGCCACAAACACCAAAGTAGGTGGGTTTAAATCTGGCCTGGGCCTGCTAAACAACAATGACAACTACAACACAAAAAATAGCCAGGTGTTGTGTCAGGCACCTATAGTCCCAGCTACTTGGGAGGCTGAGGCAAGAGAATCATTTAAGCCTAAGAGTTTGAGGTTTCTGTGAGCTGTGACACTACGGCACTCTATGGAGGGCAACACAGTGAGACTCCTGTTTAAAAAAAAAAGAAATAGTAAAGTCTTGATTATTACTCTTCTGCATCTGAGCTACATAGTTTATTGGAAGGTGATGGTTACCCAATCATGAGAGACGTCTTTTTCTCATGTAAAACCATTCTGTGACTGTGATGAATAATATGTATCTTGAACAACCATAAAAAAAAATTGATTAGTACTTGAGGATCTATTATAAACAAAATTGATTAGAAACTGCAAGATGGCAATGCATTAATTATTTTATTTATTTATTTATTTATTTATTTATTTTTGAGACAAAGTCTCAAGCTGTCACCCTGGGTAGAGTGCTGTTGTGTCACAGCTCGAAGCAACCTCCAGCTCTTGGGTGTAGGCAATTATCTTGCCTCAGCCTCCTGAGTAGCTGGAACTACAGGTGCCCACCACAACAACTGGCTATTTTTGGTTGCAGTTTGGCCAGGGCCAGGTTCGAACCCACCACGCTCAGTTTATGGGGCTGACACCCTACTCAGTGAGCCACAGGTGCCACCCGCATTAATTATTTTAAATAACAGTAAAATATATGTAATAAAATTTATCATTTTTGCCATTTTTAGGAGTACTGTGTGTGTCCAGCGGCATTGTGCAGCCATCAGCACTGTTTTATTTATTTTTTATTTATTTTTTTATTTTTTTGAGAAAGAATCTAATTTTGTCACTCTCAGTAGAGTGCTGTTGCATCACAGCTCACAGCAACCTCAAACTCTTGGGCTGAAGCGATTTTCTTGCCTCAGCCTCCCAAGTAGCTGGGACTACAGGCTCCCGCCACAATGCCAGGCTATTTTTTAGAGATAAGGTCTTGCTCTTGCTCAGGCTAGTCTCAAAACCGTGCGCTCAGGCTCCCAGAGTGGTAGGATTACAAGCATGAGCCACTGTGCTCAGCCCATCAGCATTATTTTAATAAATATGTCTACTAAATTCTTTTTCAAGGCACACCAAGAGCAACAACTGAAAGTTTTGAGGATGGCCTTAAATATCCCAAACAGATTAAAAGGGAAAGTCCTCCCATACGAGCATTTGAAGGTGCCATTACCAAAGGAAAACCATATGATGGCATTACCACCATCAAAGAAATGGGGCGTTCCATTCATGAGATTCCACGGCAAGATATTTTAACTCAGGAAAGTCGAAAAACTCCAGAAGTGGTCCAAAGCACAAGGCCAATAATTGAAGGTTCCATTTCCCAGGTAAGCAGATTCTGGCTCTTTGTCAGCAGTTCCTGTTCATGCTGATATTTATGGAACTTTTTAAAAAGCATGACTTAGAAATTTTAAGTAGTTCTTAGGATGTCAGACTGCTTGGAAGTAAACATGAAAGTTTCGTGTGTTCTACATTATCAGTTCATTTCTTTTTGTGTCTATAGCATGGAGTATGTCATGTGGGCAAGTATACAGCCTAGGATCCGGGGGTTTGCGATTGAGACGCCCCACACATTCAGCAAAAGGCACCATGACAAACTAGAACTACCATGGGCCAGACCTAGACTGAGATGGTAAAATAGCCCTAAAACTTCGCTCCCTCCACTAATGTTTGTTTCTTTCCCTGTAGGGCACACCAATAAAGTTTGACAGCAACTCAGGTCAATCTGCTATCAAACACAATGTGAAATCCTTAATCACAGGGCCTAATAAAATACCCCGTGGTATGCCTCCACTGGAGATTGTGCCAGAGAACATAAAAGTGGTAGAACGGGGAAAATATGAAGATGTAAAAACAGGTGAGCCTGTGCGATCCCGACACACGTCTGTGGTAAGCTCTGGCCCCTCGGTTCTGAGGTCCACACTTCATGAAGCTCCGAAAGCACAGCTGAGCCCGGGCATTTACGATGATAGCAGTGCCCGGAGGACCCCTGTGAGTTATCAGAGCACCATGTCCAGAGGCTCACCCATGATGAACAGAACTTCTGATGGTAGGTTACTTTTGTTTCCTGGTCTAGTCATTTTTATTGCAGTTTAAAATTAAATTTCCAGCTTTGCGTTATCACAGGATCTATAGACTGTGCTTGGTGCTAGGCCTGTGGTGCACCACACCTTAAAAGTAGGCATAATTTTAGGTAAATACTTCATATTTAAATGAAGCACAGATTATGCTTGAGAATTAGGTGTATTTTTAGAGTGTATTTTCAGCTAATTATATAAGGCCTCCTGGAAGTCAGTTTGGACAGTTTGTGTAATGGCAGTGAGAACATAGGCTCTGTGGAGCCAGACTTCTTAGACTTGAATTAGAGTTCTTACTGCATAAACTTGGACAAATTACTTATGTTTTCTATGCCTTAGTTCTCTCAACTGTAACATGGTAGTGTAATATTAAGACCTACTTCACTGGACTGTTGAGAAGATAAAATGGAGTAGTATGTTTAAGAACCTGCAGTAGTGCCTGGTGTTCGTGAAGTGCTCCATAAATGTGAATTGTTATTGTTGCTGTGCTGGTGTTGTTATTATTGTTATCATCATTACCCCATCCTGTTGGTAACTACATGAGCAAGGTGAGAGGAATTAATTCTTACCAGGTGATCCCTGAAACAATCTGAGGCCCTTAAACATATATCTACTTATCATTTTTAATTTTATTGTAATACATATTCATTGAGGGGTCACATGCAAGGTCCTTGGCTGTACAATATGCAGGTTATAATATTGAAGAGTATTGTGAGGTGTTGAAGATTATTCTGAGAGGTATACCACAGGGGAAGTGTCTCCTTTTGGATAGGGTAATGAATCCAAATTCTTTTGACTTTTGTTTCAAAGGAGAAGAACTGCCCTACAGAGGGATAAGGCACTCCACATTTGAGCAGCTTGGGACTTGGAAGGGGGTGTCATAAGCCAATATGATTTCTTGGTTTTGATAGGTAGATAACGTTTGATCATCATCAAGTTCCTATTATTAAAAATATTAATAATTAGATGGTGGTGATGGTTACAGAACTCTCATGGCTGTATTTAATACCACTGAACTATACCCTTTAAGATGGCTGAAATGGTAAATTTTATGTTACATATATTTTACCATAATTTTAAACATTGAGGGTGATGTCTGGTGTTTGGATATGTTGGGCATTGGTAGAACAGTCTGACCACTGAATAACATTGTTTGGAAAAGGAGAGGCTGAAATAGGGAGTAGATTGATGCAGGTATGGTAATGAGAAAGTTATTGTGGAAGAACAGAGTAAGGAAAAAATTAGTGAAGGGAAAAAAATTGGCAGAGCAAGGAGGTTGGGGAAAGAAAAGAAAATCACTCATAATGGGATTTATAGGGAAGCACTGAACTTCATTTTTAATCTTATGTAGGGTGGTACTACATAAAATACTGGTACTATGATCCAAAAGGTGGCAGTCACCCTTAGCTCCTCACATTGGCATATTTTGAATGATTGAAAATATTATGTTAAATGTTTAGGGCACAGAAAAGATCAAAATAGTGTACACTTTAATGGTTGAGAAATAGATAAATGCTATCATGCTTTCACATTTTGTTAAGTTTGTGCCCTTGGCTCTCTTATTCCAGTTACGATTTCTTCTAGCAAATCTAACAATCATGAAAGGAAATCCACATTGACACCTACTCAAAGAGAAAGTATACCAGCGAAGTCTCCAGTACCCGGGGTGGATCCTGTCGTGAGTCACAGCCCATTTGAGCCCCATCATAGAGGCAGCGCTGCAGGAGAGGTTTATCGAAGCCACCTCCCCACACACTTGGATCCAGCCATGCCCTTTCACAGGGCTCTGGATCCTGGTAAGCATGAAATATAGTAGCAATTTATGGCAGAGATATAATCACTTGTATGACTTTCAAGCTTTCTGTTATAATACAATATGCAGACAATTGTACTTATCATTAGTGCACGATATCAGCACTGCTTGAAAGAACTAACAATAATAGGTATGTGAAAAGCCCTCTTAACTGATGGAAATTGGAGAAGCCAATTGAAAAAAAGTGGGTTAGGCTCAGTGCCCATAGCACAGTGGTTGCAGTGCCAGCCACATACACCAAAGGTGGTGGGTTCAAACCCAGCGTGGGCCAGCTAAACAACAATGACAGCTGCAACCAAAAAATAGCTGGGCGTTGTGGTGGGCGCCTGTAGTCCCAGCTACTTGGGAGGCTGAGGCAAGAGAATCACTGAAGCCCAAGAGTTTGAGGTTGCTGTGAGCTGTGATGCCACAGCACTGTACCGAGGGTGACATAGACAATGTCTCAAAAAAAAAAAAAAAAAAAGAAAGAAAGAAAAGGAGAAAAGTGGGTTAATGTTAATGTGAAGAATTATTTTAAAATAACAGATACTATCTTAAACATGTTACTTTACAACATAAGTAGACATTTATTCATTTACTAACTCATCTAAGGCAAAGGCCTTTTCATATACTGTTGCTTAAACCTCACTATCATCTGTCTTACAATAAAAAAACCTCACATTTTCAGATTCGGTATTTTTTGTTTGTTTTAAAGTGAAGCTAGAATTTAAAGACACTTTCAAGCAGACTAAATACAAAATTCAGGCAAGGTGCAGTGGCTTGTGCCTGTCATCCAGGCTACTCAGGAGGATGAAGCAGGAGGATTCCTTGAGCCCAGGAGTTCAAAACTACCTTGGGCCTGGTGAGACCCTGGCCGAGGGGTCACTTTGGCCGAGTGAGACCCTGTATCTGTTTTTACACAAACAAACAAACATAAGTGAATGACTATGGCTGTGTCCCAGTAAAACTTAGACACAGAAGCCTTCTAGATTTCTTCTCTAGTCTGTTAAAGTGTCTATCCACACTTGATTCAACTTCTGTATTGAGTCTTTCCAAGGCAAGTCAACTTAGTTTTCAGAGAAATGACTCTTTGTTCTTTATTTACTAATTTACAGATTATTTCTTGAAGTTACATAGTTCCAGTAACAAGTATGGTTAGAAGAAATTTGAATACCACTGATGTTGGTAGATAGAATTCTGGGAGGTACAGAAGTCTGCAGGTTACTAGAGAGCAGTCTTTTCTGTGCAGGGAGAGGATAGTAGGGATCACAGCAGCAGGTGGGTGAAGAGAATCTCTTCTGTGCTGTCCTGATCCACTGCAGGACCGACTCCACCTTTCCTCCCAGAGCCTCGTCCTCTCTCCTCTTTGCTTATTACATGTTTCAGGTTAAAAAGGTCACAGAACATTGTGTCTCACCTCGGTCCTTAGGGAAGTATTTTTCATTACCAGTGTGCCAAAGTAAAAACTAAGATCTCTAAAGGTTATTTACATTTCATAGTAGCAAAGTACCTGTAGAAAATATTTTATCTCAAAACTCTGTCAGTGGTATCAAATTATTTGCCACTTGCAAACATTAAGTATTTGAGCTCAAACCCAGTATTGAGGGCACTGTCTCCTAGACTGAGGCAGAGTCAGCTGACAGACTGAGCTGCTACGAGTTCTAGATGAGTGGGAAGTAAATGTTCCAGAAAGCATGTTATTTGTTTTTCTAGGGAAAACATATACAGTAGAACCTTTGTGAGGTGACCACCCAGGAAACTGTAACAAACTTGCCAACATACAGAGGTGGCCAATATAAAGAAGTAGGCCTACTGTATTGATATGTACATGTGGTGTGTGTCTTGTCTATGAAAATTAGGCCAATTTAAGGAAGTGGTCAGTATAGGGAAGTGGTCAACTATGGAGGTTCTACTATATATACAAAATATTGCACTCTGATTCTTAATATTGAATATTTATAATTTGTTTAGTGTTTATTGTAGTCCTTTGTTTTGTAGCATTTTCAACCCTGAGCTAGATTATGAGTGTTTTGAGGATGGAGACACTATAGTCTTTTTACCATGTTACCCCATCCTAGCATCTTGTGTCACGTTCTAACCTAGGGGTTACCAAACTACATCTTGTTGGTTAAATCCTACTGCCACCTGTTTCTGTAAATAAAGTTTTATTGGAACACAGCCACACCCATTTATTTGATTTGTCCGTAGCTTGTTTTGTTCTATAATGGCAGAGTTAATTATACTACAGTTATAGGTACTATACGGCTCACAAAGCCTAAAATATTTACTCTCTGGCTCTTTATAGTAAAAATATGCCAATCTCTGCTCTAGACACATGTATGAATTAAAGGCTCATAGGTTAATCCTTTTCACCCCCAGGAAAGCAAAGTTACTGCTGGTCACAAAGTGTTTTCATTTACATTTCCACTGGTTGTGTTGGATGATCAGTACTATAGATGATTTTATCTGCTAATGCAATTCTTAGGGATTTCAGATGAAAATATTCATATAAAAAAGTGACATATCAAAGATGAAAAATGAAACTAATTAAGAAATTTTTAGCTAGTGTTCTTTCATCTTTTCCATTGCATCTCAGATGTTACTTAGAATTCATATTGCTAATTTATCAAGGTCTGCAATGAATCCACCTTAATCCTCGTAGCTGAGTAAAAGCACTAGCTTTTGTGCACTAGCTCAATAGATAATTTTCCCTTTCCTTTTTCGGTGCGATGTTTAGCAGATGAATTTCACTCAGAACAAAACTCAATACCTTTCTTTCATTTTCTCATGCAGCAGCTGCTGCTTACCTGTTTCAAAGACAGCTTTCACCAACTCCAGGTTACCCGAGTCAGTATCAGCTTTATGCAATGGAGAACACAAGGCAGACAATCCTGAATGATTATATTACCTCACAGCAGATGCAAGTGAATTTGCGCCCAGATGTAGCCAGAGGGCTTTCCCCAAGAGAGCAGCCACTGGGTCTCCCATACCCAGCAACAAGAGGTGTGTGTCTCTGCAGTTCAGATTTCATAGAGTTTACTGTTTATCCAATGTTTCTTGGAGTACTTAATATTTGCTTGTTGAATGATTGATGGAAAGTAAGAAAAGAATGCTGTGGTCTTTTCCCCATTGACTTTAGTCCTTAGGAGCAAAAACAAAGTAATGTGTTGAGACAAGGTATTTTGATGAACACTGAAATAACTAAACCAAATCATTGTGGGTATTTGAAATTCATGATCTACCAGTTTGCTGCCTATAATTTGTCCATACTTTGTTTGAGGTTACTGCTGTAGAGCATAGTATTTATTTAACATCCTTCTCTAGATTTAAAGGTCTTTAAAAAGTAAGGATAACCTTCATCATTCTTATTTATATTACATATAAGTTAGCATTGGATTAAAGAAATAGAAAAATCTAAAAGTGATGTATAGTTCTGTACCTTTAGAGTAACACTTAACATAAATTGCATTTATGTTTTGGATAGGAATCATTGACCTGACCAATATGCCTCCGACAATTCTAGTGCCTCATCCAGGGGGAACAAGTACTCCTCCCATGGACAGAATCACGTATATTCCGGGTACACAGATTACTTTCCCTCCCAGGCCATACAGCTCTGCTTCCATGTCTCCAGGTAAGATTCTATAACATGAGTTTTTATAACGTAGCCTTTTGTGGTATTTGGGGTAGGTTTTTCTCATTTGGTCTTTTATAGTTTTTTGCATGGGTCTTTTTGTTTATTTACTCTAATTCCATAGCAGACTATGGTCTATCATTTTTAACATTTAGTAATAGATCCTGTGTGTCAGCTGTCACCAGATGCTGTAGAAATGCCCTAAAAGCTTTCATTATGCTCCACTTGTTATCCAAGACTTTTTTTTGAAATAGATTCTCACTTAATTGCCCTGGATAAAGTGCCATGGTATCATCATAGCTCACAGCAACCTCAAACTATTGGGTTCAAGAACTTCTCTTGCGTTAGCCTTCCGAGCAGTTAGGACTATAGGCATCTGCTACAATGCATGACTAGTTTTTCTATTTTAGTAGAGATGGGGTCTCATCTTGCTCAGGCTGGTCTCGAACTCCTGAGCTCAGGAGATCTACCCACCTCAGCCTCCCAGAGTGCTCAGGTTCCAGGTGTGAGCCACCGTAGCCAACTCAAGACTAAATAAAACAAATTTCCTACATTTGTCCCACATTTGAAGCTTTTTGAAAAATTTTCAGTCACTTATGAATTTCAGTATTTGATAGACCTGCCAGATTGACATTTTGGTCTCTTAAGTTTCAGATTCTCGTCTTTTACAGGGCACCCAACTCACCTTGCAGCAGCTGCAAATGCTGAGAGGGAACGGGAACGAGAGCGGGAGAAAGAGCGGGAACGGATTGCTGCAGCTTCCTCTGATCTTTACCTGCGGCCAGGTCAGTGAAAGACTCTGTTCCTCCATCCTGCATTTCAATCTTGGTGATCTAGTTTGGTAGGGCATTATGTTTAGTGGTGCAGTGGGTATAAACAAAAATTCTAAGATAAAAAGCCATAACCCAGGAATGGATTAATAAACTGTAGTATATGTATATACCATGGTATACTATTCAGCCGTAAAAACAGGTGGAGACTTTACATCTTTTGTGTTAACCTAGATGGTTAAAACACATTCTTATAAAGTATCAAAAGAACGGGCTCGGCACCTGTGGCTCAAGTGGCAAAGGCACCAGCCACATACACCTGAGCTGGTGGGTTCAAATCCAGCCTGGGCCCGCCAAACAATGACAGCTGCCACCTAAAAAAAAAAGAAAAGAAAAAATTAGCCAGGCATTGTGGTGGGTGCCTGTGGTCCCAGCTACTTGGTAAGTGGAGGCAGGAAAATCGCTTGATCCCAAGAGTTGGAGGTTGCTGGGAGCTGTGATGCCATGGCACTCTATCCAGAGCGACAGCTTGAGGCTCTGTCTCGGAAAAAAAAATACCAAAAGAACAGAAAAGAGAAAAAGTCAATTTAATTCATGTTGGGGGAGGGTGGGGTGGGGGATTGGTAAGCTCCCACCTAACGGGCACAATGTAAGGGTGTATGGCACCCTCCTGGGTGCAGGGTACAACTACAGGGGCTTTACTGAACAAATGCAAACATTGTAACCTAATTGTACCCTCATAGCAACCTAAACTTGAAAAAACAAAAATAGGGGAAAGTGGCAAAGGCACTTGCCTTTGGTAGTAAGATGAATATTATGTGGCAAAAATGTAATTTTCATGATTAAACTATCATTTCGATTTAGCCCAAGAAGTTGGCTACAGGCAGGCACAGAATTCTTGCAACCAAAAGCACAACCTGAGCAAAGACTCCTAGGTGTGTATGAAGGTGTTGCTGACTTGGAACTTAAAGAATGGAAAGTATGGCTGGCAGGGTGTGTGAGTTACAGTGAGATACTGCTATTGTGTCTGAGGGACATTTACACAACAGTGACATGAAACAGATTGAACGCTCAAAGAGGGTGTGACTGGTGCCAGAAAGCCAGTGAGACTCTCAGTAGTTGATTTGCATGCTAATGGCAGCCTGAAATAGTAGTGGGGTTTTTTTTTTTTGTTTTCTTGTTTTTTTGTTTTTTGTTTTTTTTTTGAAACGGAGCCTCAAGCTATCCCCCTGGGTAGAGTGCCATGGCATCACAGCTTATAGCAACCTCCAACTCCTGGGCTCATCGAGTCTCCTGCCTCCGCCTCCCAAGTAGCTGGGACCACAGGCGCCCGCCACAATGCCCGGCCATTTTTTTGGTTGCAGCCATCATTGTTGTTTGGCGGCCGGGCTGGGGATTCGAACCCGCCACCTTAGGTGTACGTGGCTGGCGCCTTAGCCAATTGAGCCACAGGCGCCGAGCCAATAGTAGTGTTTTGACACTGGGAATGGCCAGAAAAGAACTGCTGGGAAGAACAGGAAAATAGAATCAAAGGTACCTCACAGTACTAGAAAATAGGGGGTGAGGAAGAGAGAGGAAACAAGATTGCTGGGTGGCACCTGTGGCTCAAGGAGTAGGGCACCAGTCCCATATACTGGGGGTGGTGGGTTAATGCCCTGCCCCAGTCAAAACTGAAAAAAAAACAATTTGTACCCTTCTATCAATATGAAATAAAAAAATTAAAAAAGAAAGGGTGCTTTACAAGAAAAAAAGAAAAGAAACAAGATTGCTATGCAGTTACAGTGGAGAATGAACTGTGAGAGCATGGAGATAATGATATTTATTTTGAACATAGAGGATGGATTTTTTTTTTTAAATAGGGTCTCACTATGTCACTCTCAGTATAGTGCTGTGATGTCACAGCTCACAACAACCTCCAACTCTTGGATTTTAAGCAATTCTCTTGCCTCAGCCTCCTGAGTAGCTGGGATTACAGGTACCTGCCACAACGCCTGGCTGTTTTTTGGTTGTAGTTGTCATTGTTGTTTAGCTGGCCTGGGCTGGGCTTGAACCTGCCAGCTTTGATGTATGTGGCCAGTGCCCTACTCACTGAGCCACAGGCACCAAGCTGAGGATAAATATTCTTTATCCGATGTGCATGGGATCAGGATTTTTTTTTTCAGATTTTGTAATATTTGCATTATACCATTTGACCATCTCTAATCCAAAAATATGAAAGTTGAACTGTTTCAGTGGGATGGCGCCTGTTTCTGTGAGCACTTCCTTTGAGTGTAACATTAGCACTCAGAAAGTTTGGAGGCCAGGCATGGTGTCTGGGAGGCTAGGGCAGGAGGATCCCTTGAGTTTAGGAGCTTGAGACCAGCCTCAGTAAGAGTGATTACCTCATTTCTACTAAAAATAGAAAAATTAGCCAGGTGTTGTGGTGGGCACTTCTAGCCCCAGCTACTTGGAAGGCTGAGGTAGGAGGATTGCTTGAGCCCAGGAGTTTGAGGTAGGCTGATGCCACTGCACTCTAGCGTAGGCAAGAGAGTGAGACTCTGTCTTAAAAAAAAATATTGGATTTCAAATTTTGGATTCTCAACTGAAGTTGATATGTCTTTGGGCCATCTATTCTTATCCATGGTGTGCTTATTACCCTTTTCACTTCTTTCACTTCAATTAAATTATTGACCATGTACATATTGTCAGATCCTTTAATCTGATACTCAGGATAAAAGAGCTTAGACATGCTGACTTAGGAGTTAACCTGCCAGAGTTGAAACTTTAGCTTGAATGAGGTTTCTGGATGCAACAGTGTGAAAAAAGGAGTAGGTCAGTCTTAAGATGTTGCCAGGAAGGCTGATCCAGGTGGAGGTCAAAGGAAGCAGAGATATTGTCAGAGAGGCAGGTACAGCACGGAAAGGTGCAGTGACAGGGAGTTGGCACGTTCATGTTGTCATGGGACGCCTGCCCTTTGACATCAGTGTGGTTTGCAGTATATGGAAAGACCCCAAAAGCTAGTTATCATATTTAATCCAAAAATATTCCCAGGGTTTACCCTAAATAATTCAGTGGTTGCAAAACACAAACACCTTTAGAGGTAACCTATTATCTATATATAATAAAAGCCACTGAGAATCTGACTATAGGAAATGCTTTAATGAATTCTGAGGCACCATAATATCATTCCTTGTCGACCACATAAAAACATGGAAAAGTGATTTAATTTTCAAAAAGTCTTATATAAGTGATACATAACTTTGGTGAGAACTAGATTTTTTAAATGCTTGTGATCCTACTAATGTAAAACTGCAAATTTAAGACAATAAGATACCATTTTTCTGTATCAGACATTTATTTTAAAATGTTGATAAATATTCCATGTTGGAGCACCCTAATACATGGGCAGTGGCAGTTTGAATTGAAGCTGTTGCTGTTTTGGAGATAAATACTTTTAATGCTCCTTGATCTAGCTTCCACATCTAGGAATATATCCTATAGAAATCCTAATATAAACTGATGAATGATCAGTAGGGAGAAATTTGTTGAGAAGCCTGGTTGAGGTGGTGTTAGCTGTGAAAATAGAGTGGTATGCTAAAACTGCCAGCTATTCTGAAACCAAAGAGCGTATTAGAAAGTTGAAGTGAGGGCAATAGTATGGGGTGGAGAGGGGAGTAGGCAGGGAATCTAAGAGTTCAGGATCCTCCGAGTGAAGTAGTTCTGACCACGTCTAAACTCTGACTTTGTTATGAGAGAGGAAAAGTTCACTGAACAAAAATGTTTTCAATTATTAAAAAAGGGTAGTTACTGGAGCCAGACTCTGTGGGAGGGCAGTTTGAATGATTTCATTTCAAAAGAGAAAGCAGAGAAAGTTACTATGAAGCAGCCCCACGCCCCGGTGTAGAAGTATGGTATATTATTTTCAATATTATGCTTAGAAAGTTGTACCAAATTTGATTTAGGAAATCATAAACACACCAGAGTTTGAGGGGAAATCTGAGAGATGAACTTACCTGATTTGTATTAGGATTTCATTGATGTTTTTTGTCTCTTTCTCGAATCAGAATTGAAATCTATCGTGGAAGTGGAAGTGACAGTAGGTGACAGTGGTATTGCATCTTTAGTGAGAAACTTGTAGAACATGTTTCCAGAAAGGCTAGAAAATAGGATATCAAGTTTCTTGTCCCATTATCCTTTCTTCTTGTTAGAAATATTAGGAAATCAGTAATCCATAAATGCTGTTGCCTTTTGTTTGTGTCTCTGTCTTTCCTCCTTATGGTGTGTCTGTCTTCCTTTTTCTTTTTGCCCCTGCAGGCTCAGAACAGCCTGGCCGACCTGGTAGTCATGGATATGTTCGTTCCCCTTCTCCTTCAGTAAGAACTCAGGAGACCGTGTTGCAACAAAGACCCAGCGTTTTCCAGGGAACCAATGGAACCAGTGTGATCACACCCTTGGATCCAACTGCTCAGCTCCGCATCATGTCAGTCTCTTGTACATATTTTGACAAAAAATGGCAGTCCTTTGCATGTGCATTTTTAAATTTGTGACTTAGTAGTTTTTAAAGTCATGATTTTCTGCCCTCTAAACCTTTTTTTGTTGTTGTTTTTGCAGTCTTTTTCTCTCACTACATTCCTCAGTAAATAATCTCCTTTCATGGAGTTGTGATTTGGTTTTATTTACAGGCCACTGCCTGCTGGGGGCCCATCAATAAGCCAAGGCCTGCCAGCCTCCCGCTACAACACCGCTGCAGATGCCCTGGCTGCTCTTGTGGATGCCGCAGCCTCTGCACCCCAGATGGATGTTTCCAAAACAAAAGAGAGTAAGCATGAAGCTGCCAGGTTAGAAGAAAATTTGAGAAGCAGGTCAGCTGCAGTTAGTGAACAGCAGCAGCTAGAGCAGAAAACCCTGGAGGTGGAGAAGAGATCTGTTCAGTGTCTATACACCTCTTCAGCCTTTCCAAGTGGCAAGCCCCAGCCTCATTCTTCAGTAGTTTATTCTGAGGCTGGGAAAGATAAAGGGCCTCCTCCAAAATCCAGATATGAGGAAGAGCTAAGGACCCGAGGGAAGACTACCATTACTGCAGCTAACTTCATAGACGTGATCATCACCCGGCAAATTGCCTCGGACAAGGATGCAAGGGAACGTGGCTCTCAAAGTTCAGACTCTTCTAGTAGCTGTATGTATCTCAATCTGAGTTTCACAATGTGATATCTGAGTAAAGAATTACTTTATTCTTTAGGTGAAGCAGAACTGGGGGTATAAATAAATCCCTAATGCTTTTGTGGTAAATATTATAGAAAAGGTTTTGTGGGTTAGTACAAAAATGTGTTTTCTACTGTTTTTTTATATTGATTATGTAAATATCCAAATCTCCTAAGTTGTAACCCTGCCAATTTATTTTCCTTCAGAAAACTATATCATTTAGACAGTTAACATTGGGAAGTATATAGATAGAGGGCAGAGCTTATTAACATTTTAGACACCTGAAAGGTGGTGGGTATATGAAGCTCCGTACTACTGAGGTATAATTTCTCAGGAATTGTTTGCTAGGACATGGCTTAGTATTTTGGCCAATACTGTGAAGATTGTTCTGTCCTTTTTCTTTCTTTCTTTTTTTTTTTTTTTTTTTTTGAAACGGAGCCTCAAGCTATCCCCCTGGGTAGAATGCCATGGCATCACAGCTCACAACAACCTCCAACTCCTGGGCTCAATCGAGTCTCCTGCCTCCGCCTCCCAAGTAGCTGGGACTACAGGCGCCTGCCCCAACGCCTGGCCATTTTTTGGTTGCAGCCATCATTGTTGTCTGGCGGGCCCGGGCTGGGGATTCAAACCCGCCACCCTAGGTGTATGTGGCTGGCGCCTTAGCCACTTGAGCCACAGGCGCCGAGCCTGTTCTGTCCTTTTTCTTTTTTTTTTTTCTTTTTTTAAGTTAAACTACCTTATTATTGGCAATTGGTGTTTACATTGTACCTTTCTTACAAGTTGGATTTTGACCAAATCTGGTTAGTTGTTAATGATGTCAATTCTGCAAATCTGTTAGAATTCAAAAATCTACATTAAAGTGTTAGAAAATTTACTTTTTAAAGTTTCTTTTTAGCTATTGCCTAAATTCCATATGGAATTCCAGAAAGAACAGGCAGGAATTTAAACAAATATCTGGTAATACTGGAAATGATTCAGTCATATGTAGTCGTCTTTTACCTCCATTGAAAAGATCAAATACAATTGGAGGTATTTAAAAAATGGTTTCTCACACGCAATTGTGACATGCAGTTCTTTTTATCTCTGAGTATCCCCTAGTGTAATTATAACTTTTTTGAATACACATCCACCCATTGTTGAAGTTTTTACAGAGAAAAGGGGCAGCTTAGTGCTGTGTTGCATCAAAGCAAAACTTCCTTTTAGCCCAAGATTAGGAAAATCTATGACATAGGGTTTTCAACATATACAAAATTGCTGGCTGGGGAAGAGATGTACTGAGATTGTACAAATATGCACTTGGCTCTGCTGGGACTTACTGACTGGCGTAGCACATCCTAATCACTGGATTTAACTTTTCAGTTTGCTTCACAAACCAAATTTTGCTCTAGGAGTTTGATTTTCAGATTGTGTAAAAGTAGAAAGCCCAGTTTTTTTTCTGAGTGTTCATGTTTCTATGTGTGGATATCTTTGTTACCAGTGGGCAATGACTTGCCTGAAGTCTGTAGACTAGTGACAGTTATTCAGTGTGGTTTTCAGTCGGACTCTTGAGAGCCTCCCTTACCCCCGATAGTGAGGCACATTACCTTAATCTTGCACCTTAAGACTTGAAGAGTAATGTGAGCACCATCTGGAATCAGACTTTCTGTTGACTGAGTACTGGAAGTTATAAGCAGATTTAGGATGTTGCATACATGAATAGTGATGAGTAACAGTGGATGCAAAAGTTGAAAATCAATGTAAATTACTTAGAATCTCAAATAGTGTTTTATTTTAGTTCCTAAATGATAATTTCCATCCCATTTATCAAGTTTCCATTCTCCTGAGTATACTACAACCCAGATTACTACAGTTTCCATGACATTAGGGTAAGAAGGGCTGGTCAGCGGAGTGCTGGAGGAGCAGGTGGTGGCCAAGCAGGTCATTCTCACCTTCTGTACTTTCTGTACCTGTGTCCAGCCAGGGTCATATACCCTTTGGGCCTCTGATAGTTTTCTCAGATCTTTTGGTGCAATCTCTAGGTATGAAAAGCTCTCCAAAGCCAGAAGGTTCCAAGCAGGAGGTTCCACCTGCCTCTCCCCAGTCCTCAGCTCTTAAGGCCATGGCAGGACCGTGAAGAGTCTGCAGCCCACTGCAGTTTCCCTGGGACCTGCATCTTGGAGGGGACCCTTCTCTGATGGGAGCATAATCCTTAGTTAGTTGACATGCTCCCTTTCTAAGAATTTACTTCTTTTCAGATATTTCCTGTAATTTGTTTATTTTCAAAATGGAACACAATACTGAAAAATTACTTGGAATTATTTTGTTAGCAGTTCTCCATCTATGTGAGAAAATTGTTATGCATCATTATATAAACTATAGCTTTAAAATCAACATGGCAAAGAATCAGCTTTATAGCTTCAAAGTTTGAGCAGATTGTCTCACAGAATTGGAATTATTAGTCTCAGTTAATTGTTGAGATCTTCTTCCTCTTTGGTTTATTAATCTTTTCTGGTGAGTATTTTCCTGGTGATTTCTTTTCCACTTCCCAGGAGAATATCACAATTTTTTTTTATTCTGCCTTATCTCACTGCTTATTACTGCTTAAAAAAAAAAGATCTTACAGCCAACAGAATTTCAGAAAATTCTATATCCTACTGAGATTAGAAACATCAAGGAAACACATAGGCACCTTTGATAGCTCTTGACCTTATTAATTTTTATTATTAATCTGGAATGCCATTGAAGATTTTTGAGCAGAAGTTTTATTTTATTTATTATTATTATTTTTTTGAGACAACCTCAAGCCGTCACCCTGGGTAGGTGCTGTGGCATCACAGCTCACAGCAACCTCCAACTCCTGGGCTCAAGTGAGTCTCCTGCCTCAGCCTCCCAAGTAGCTGGGACCACAGGCACCTGCCACAATGCCCGGCTATTTTTTGGTTGCAGCCGTCATTGTTATTTGGCGGGCCC
>CAUYQV010090181.1:0-16642 GCA_963574575.1 Galagoides demidoff
CTCCAACTCCTGGGCTCAAGCGAGTCTCCTGCCTCAGCCTCCCAAGTAGCTGGGACCACAGGCGCCCGCCACAACGCCCGGCCATTTTTTGGTTGCAGCCATCATTGTTGTTTGGCGGGCCTGGGCTGGGGATTCGAACTCGCCACTTTAGGTGTATGTGGCTGGCGCCTTAGCCGATTGAGCCACAGGCGCCGAGCCAATACTGCTTTTTATTAATCCATTAATGTATTGATGAGCACTTGAGTGTTTCTACATCTTTTTGATTGTAAATTGTGCTACTATAAACATTCAAGTGCAAAGGTGTTTTTTTTTTTTTTTTAACAAAATGTCATTTTTTCCCTTTGGGTAAATACTTAGTAGTGGAATTACTGGATCAAATGGGTAGGTGTACTTTTAGTTCTTTGACAAATCTCTACACTACTTTCCATCAAGGTTGTATTAGCTTGTAGTCCTACCCACAGAGTACATATGGTCCTTTCTCTCCAGATCCATGCCAGGGCTTGTTGCTTTGGGATATTTTCATCAAAGCCATTCTCCCTGAAGTCAGGCAATATCTCATTGTGGTTTTGATTTGCATTTCCCTCGTGATTAGAGATGCTGAGCATCTTTTCCTGTGTCTGTAAACCATTAAACTATCTTCATTTGGAAAGAAGATAGAAGAAGATGTTCATGTCCTTCCCCCCCCCAAATCTGTCAACCATTTAATTAAACTCTTTTTAAGAAGTTTAAAACACCAATGTATGGGGGTAACCTCTATTTGTCAGGACAAACACTGATCGCAGCCAGCCTTGGAGCTGAGGAATAGCCTTGAATTTCAGTAAAATTTGTGAGTCCACAGCTTTTTGGTCAACCTTGAGCGGTTCTGTATTTCTCTTTTTCTGTGGTGAAGATCTCATCTTCCTGATGTCTGGGCTTCCACAGCTGCTTCTTCTTGAAATAAGCATCCGTAAGATGCTTCAGGATTTTAACATTATTGATGTCAATTTTTGTGGTGGTAGCAATGACAGATTTCTGGTTTGTCCTTCATAGAGGAACGCAATTGAGGGACAGAGGTCCAGTCACAAGTACAAAGCCGCTGTGCAGTTGCTTTAGGAGAACTCTTGCCTCTGTGGCACCCAGTGAGGCTAATTAGAATGGTCCCGGGTGTGATGCTGGCTCACAGTTTTCTCACTTGATGACCGAATGGTCTTTTGCTATGGTTCAACAGCTTTCAAGGCACATCTTTGGTGGGTAATATTGAGGGATTTTGCAAAGTTTAACCACCCCAGTACCACCATTCTTGTCCCTACCAAATGGTTTTGTAACAGTGGCAAGAACCTTCACCTTCTTTTTCTTTTCCATCTTGAGTACACCTAAGTATTCATCAATACATACTGGATTAATAATAAAAAGCAGTATTTTTCACCTTCTTTTTCTTTCCTATCTTGGATTTTCCACTGTGCATTTCCTCTTATACATTGCCTTTCTGGAATACAAGGATGATTCTAAATATCTGCCTATTCTTCTGAGGAGAAGTAGGAATAGCATTCCTATTTCTGCTACGGTGGGGCTTCATCTTCTTGGCCTCGGGTTTCTTCTCTTTATTAACAGGTTTCTTCTCTTGAGTTACAGGCTTCACCCACCATCTTACACTATGGGGAAAAGGTATTCATGTCTTTTGCCCACTTTTTAGTGAGGTTGTTTGGTATTTTTTGCTGATTTTCTTTAAGTTCTTTGTAGATTCTGGTTATCAGCCTGTTGGATGTATAGTATGCAAATATTTTC
Organism: Galagoides demidoff; assembly: GCA_963574575.1. Classification (NCBI taxonomy): domain Eukaryota; kingdom Metazoa; phylum Chordata; class Mammalia; order Primates; family Galagidae; genus Galagoides; species Galagoides demidoff. The sequence goes on from CAUYQV010090181.1 coordinate 1,765, forward strand.
TTCCATTCTGTGAGTTGTCTATTTGCTCTGGTGATTGTGTCCTTGGCTGTGCAGAAATACAGAAACTTTTTAATTCTATTCGGTCCTATTTATTTTTGCTATTGCTGTGATTATTGGGGTTTCTTCATAAATTCTTTGCCTAGGCAAATGTCTCTGAAGAGATTTTCCAACATTTTCTTCTAGAAATCTTATAGTTTCCTGTCTTAGTTTTAAGTATATTATCCATCATGAATTAACTTTTATAAGTGGTAAGAAGTGCAGGTCCCTTTTAAATCTTTTAAATGTGGCTATCCAGTTTCCCCAAAACCATTTATTGAAAAGAGAGGTCTAATCCCTATTGTATATTTTTATCTGCTTTGTCAAAGATCACATGGGTATAGGAAGATGGTTTCGTATCTGGGTACTCTATTGTGATACATAAGTATATGTCTGTTTCCATGAACATACCATGCAGTTTTGATTACTATAACCTTATACTATAGATTGAACAATACCTTTCACAGTAGCATTTTCAAAGAAAAATGAAATATCTAGGAATATATTTAACTAAGGAGGTGAAAAACCTCTATAGGAGAGTTTCAAAATACCAAGGGTTAAAAATCACAGAGGATGTAAACACATGTAAAAACATATTATACTCGATCAGCAGAATCAACATTGTAAAAATGTCTATATTACCCAAGTCATTTACAGATTCAATGCAATACCCATTAAAATACTGATATCATTTTTGCAGATCTAGAAAAGATAGTCCTATGGTTCATATGGAATCAGTAAAGACCCTGAATAGTCACTGCAGCTTTATGTAATAAGAACAAATCTGGAGGCATCATTTTCTATGTTAGTGCTTCTTCAAGACATAGGACAGTACTGTGCTCAAGGCCACAGGCTCTGAACTGTATTGTTTCAGATCAAGGACTGCTTTTGTTCTTTATGAATTATGGCAACATGAGAACTGACTTCCCTTTAGTTTCCATGTTTGTAAAATGGGATAACAATAGCATCTACTTCCATGGTTAAAGATAAAGTGGCACTATATATTTTTAAAGGCTGGCACATAGTAAATATTACACAAACATTTACTATTAATAATTCTCAGACAATGTATGTAAGCTCATTAACTCTAATTATAACTAGTTTCAGCCTTATACTACATACTAGAAGATATACTAGAAATTTTATTCTCTAGATTTCAGTAAAGTAGTAGATAAACACATTCCTTATTACACATAAAGTCATAGATTTTATACCCTTTAGGAAATAGAGAATCCTAAATTCAACCTTTAATGTTATGAGTCGAAGATCTTCACTCTAGCTAGACATAACTAACTTGTGCCTAGTTATACTATTTATAACAAGAAATAAATCACTGAAATGCCTGTCTTCTATGAACATCAGGATTGATTTTTTTTTGAGATTCCCTGTTGCACATATGAAATAAATATGTTAATTTCTCCTTGACCTTATTAATTAGCAAACTAGAAATTGTCCCCATATCTTCAGTGAAAATAGGCATTAAATGCAGATCTACTGTAGGTATGGACTATAGGAGAAAGATTTTATGATTTGCTTAAGCTCAAGGCAACAATTTTCTCCACTTACCAGCCAACATATTTTATCTCTTGTGGCAGCAGATGTCATTAGATATAATCCTTTAAAATTCAGGGCCTGTCTATCAGAGGAGAAGGTGAAGCTCCCTTACAACATAGTCACCAGGAAGAAGACCCGTTCACCTGAGCTTTATATGCAGTGCAAATATACTGCTGTCCTGAAGGTGGAAGGTAGTATGTGTGAAGAATTAAGTCTTTCAGGTGCTTCTTTATGGAGTAATTACTTGAGCAGTGAAGATACACCGACAGGAATTGGGAGAAGAGACTGTGCAAGTCTGTTGGCGATGGGCCCTAGACCTGAGCAGAGTTGGGCACAGGCGGCTTTGGGCTCTGAGGGAGATGTAGGGCACTGAGTGGGGGAAACTCAGAGAGAGGAAGGACTTGGGCTCCAGCAGGGTAAGAAGGGCTTGGAGGAGGAAGACTTCATCTTACCATTGAATGAGGTTTGAGAGTGGATGGAACCCAGAAGGGACTGAAAGTGCTATTGGGCACAAAGGGTCACAGGAATGGTGTTAAAAGGGATATGTGTGTGGGCACCTGAGCTGCTCAGCTTGACTAGAGCCAACTATGGCTTGGTGAGGGGGCAAATGAAGTCGCAGGGTCAGAGTACAGTTATTGGGGGTATCAAGGCTCCTCAGGAGTCTCTCTTAAAAATAATATTCAGGGTGACCATAAAGTTCATGTGCAATTTAAAATGGTGTGAAATTTTTTTAAAAATGCACATGAATTTTATGGCCACCTCTGTGTGTGTGTGTGTGCGCGCGCGTGTGTGTGTAATGTCTAAAAGATTTTGTAAATTTAAGTAGTAAGTAAATAAACACAACGGTTCCCTATTAAAAAAAAAAAAAGAATGAAGCCTTTCTCCAAAATGGTAAGCATAAAGTTGCCAAAGGTCCAGCAATTTCACTCCTACAGGAGAAGTAGAAAATTGGATAGGAAACAGAGTAGTGCTAGAAGACATAAACTCATCCGAGAGAGTTCAAAACCAGATTCTCAAGAACCATCTCAAAGGTTTTAATGAATATAGTCTAGGGACATAGTAAAAGAAAAGTATTTCTTAAACTTCCAAATTGACTCTAATACAAAAATAAGAGTTAAAAATCATGAACCTACAACTAAGTTTCTGCCTGAGCCTCTACTGGAACTGCTTCTTCTCTGATTACCACTCTTTTATTCAGATAACCTTTACGCATTAGCAATGAACAAAGAAATTAAGAAAATAATTTCATTTTCAGTAGCATTCAAAATAATAAAATACCTAGGAATCAACAAAACTTGCAAGATGAAGTTTCTGTACATTGAAAAATATAGAACATTGTTGAAAGTAATGAAAGAAGACTTAAATAACTAGGTATTCCATTTTCATAAATTGGAATAATAAATATTGTTCAGATAGTAATACTACACAAGACAATCTAGAGCCTCAGTATAGTCGCTATCCAAAAGAAAGGCCATCCTCAAAGCCATGTGGAATTCAAAGGGGCCAAACATAGCCAAAAAAATTTTAAAAAAATTTAAAAAAATTTAAAAAAAACAAATTTAGAGGGATAAATCTCTTGATTTAAAAACTTACTATAGAGCTACAATAATCAAAACAGTATGGGACTGGCATAAAGATACATGTATAGACCTATGAAATAAAAATTAGACTCATTTATTTGTGGCAAATTAATTTTTTTGTTTGTGTGGTTGAAATAGAGACTCGCTTTGTCACCCTCAGTAGAGGGCTGTGGTGTCATAGTTCACAGCAACTCAAATTCTTGAGCTCAAGTGATTCTCTTGAGTCAATCTCCCAAGTAGCTGGAACTACAGGTGCCCAACACCATGCACAACTAGTTTTAGAGATGGGGTTTCAGTCTGACTTAGGCTGGTCTGGAACCTGTGAGCTCAGGCAATCCACCTGCCTCGGCCTCCCAGAGTGCTAGGATTACAGGCGTGAGCCACTTTGCCCAGCACAAATTGATTTATTGATGTGCCAAGACTATTTAAAGGAAATTCTCTTTAACACCTGGTGCTCAGAAAACTAAATGTCCAATGCAAAAGAAGGAAATTGGAAACTTACATTAAAACATATGGAAAATTTAGTCAAAGTGGATCAAAGACCTAAAATATCAGAGTGAAACTCATAAACCTCTTAAGAAGAGAAACATTGGTGTATATAAAAATGATCTTGGATTTGGTATAAATAATTAGATGTAACACCTAAAACATAATCAGAGGAAGAATAAACAAAAACATCAGAGTTCATTAAAATTAAAAACTTTTGTGTATCAACAGACGTTATCAAGAATGTAAGAAAACAATATAAAGAATGGAAGAAAATATTAGCAAATTGTATGACTGATGTGTCTAGTATCCGGAATATACAAAGAACATTTATAAATCAATGATAAAAAGATAAACAATGCCATTATAAAATAAGAAATAAATTTGGATAGGGATTTTCCCAAAATAGATATATAAATAGCCAATAAATACATGAAAAGATGTTCAATATCATTACTAACTAGAAAAATGCTGATAAAACCCACAGCATTTTCACACTCACTAGAGTGGTTTTATGGAAAAATAAACAGAACATTAGGAGCACTGGTGAGATGTAGAGAATTTCTAAGCCTCATACATTGATCTTCATGGCCCAGTTTATGTAAAAAGCAGTTTGCCCTTTCTCCAAAATGTTAAGCATAAAATTACCATAGGGTGCAGCAATGCCACTCTTATATATATACCCTGAATTATTCAAAACTGGTATTCAAATGAAACGAATATTCATAGTAGCACTATTCACAGTCACACTCTGGACAACATATTTGTGACCCCTGCTCCCCAAATTTATATCCTAAAATCTAACCTCCACCAGACACTGAACTGCCTGGAGACTTGATCTTGATTTATCAAGCCTCCAAAACTGTGAGAAATAAATTTCTCTTGTTTACCTGCTCTCCAGTTTATGGTAATTTATTATAGCAGCATTAATGAATTAAAACAGACGAAAGGTGGAAATGTCCTGATGCCCATTAAATGATCAATAAATAAGCAAAACATGGCTTATCCATACAATAGAATGTTATTTGGTAATAAAAGAAATGAATTACTGATATATGCTACAACATGGATGAACCTCAATAATATTGAGCTAAATGACAGGGGTTAAACACAAAAGAAAGCAGATTGTATGATTCCACTTATATGAAATATTCAGAATAAGTGAAACTATAGAGACAGCAGATGCACTGCCAGGGGATTGGAAAATGATGCGGGATTGCTTAATGGCCCAGGGATTTTTCCAAGACAGAAGAAGAATAAAAATGATTTGTAAATTTATAGAGGTGGCTGTCACATAGCATTGTGAATGCGCTAAATACCACTGAATTATGTACTTTAAAGTGGTTAATTTTATGTTATGTTGGTTTTGCTTCAACTAAAAATTTAAAAAGAGCAGAGATAATACAACGTGATTAGTTTCTTTGACTTTTGTTCATTTTCTCTGTTGATTTTCTATTTACAAATTCATTGAGCTCAGCTCTAATTCTTATGATTTATTTCTTTCTTATTTTGTATTTAATTTTCTCATTTTTTTCCTTGTTTCTTATGGTGGAAGTTTAGATGATTGATTTTTGATCTTCTTCTAATATATGCATACAGTACTATAAATTTCTTTCTATGCACTATTTGCCATATCTCACAAACTTTAATAAGGTGGATTTTCATTTTAATCTAGTCAAAACTACATTGTCTAATATTTCTTGAGATTGACCCCTTTTCCATTATGTAATACTTTTCTTTACCATGATAACACTCCTTGCTTTAAAGTTCACTCTGTCACAGATTAGTAGCACTACCCCTGCTTTCTTTTCATTAGTGTTAGCATGGTGTATTTGTCTGCATCCATGGTGTTTTTGATCTCCAGAATTTATTCTTGGTTCTTTATTAAGATTTTTTTTATGTCTCTATATTTACAGTGGAAGTCTTATAAACAACATATAGTTGCATCCTGTTTTTTAATCTCATTCTAACAACTTCAATCTTTTTAAAATTTTTTTCTTTTTGTTTATTGTTTGGGATTCACTAAGGGTACAAAGAATTAGGTTACATTGATTGCATTTGTTAGATAAAGTCTCTCTTATAATTGTGTTCCACCCCCAAGAGGTGTGGCATACACTGTAACTCCCCCTCCCCATCCTCCTCCCCCTCCCTACTTGCTCATTCCCCTACCCACCCCCACCTTGTAGTAGCTCATCTGCTGCCTTCATATAGAGTACAGTACATTGGATTCTTTCTTCTCCATCCTTGTGATGCTTTACGAAGAAGGACATGATGTATTTTCTTAATTGTTTTATTATTTTTTTTTATTGTTTGGGGTTCATTGAGGGTACAAAAAATTAGGTTACACTGTTTGCATTTTAAAGTCCCTCTTATATTGGTTCGGCGCCTGTGGCTCAATCGGCTAAGGCTCCAGCCACGTACACCTAAGGTGGCAGGTTCGAATCCCCAGCCTGGCCCACCAAACAACAATCATGGCTGCAACCAAAAAATGGCCGGGCATTGTGGTGGGCGCCTGTGATCCCAGCTACTTGGGAGGCGGAGGCAGGAGACTCCCTTGAGCCCAGGAGTTGGAGGTTGCTATGAACTGTGATGCCATGGCACTCTACCCAGGGGGATAGCTTGAGGCTCCGTCTCAAAAATAAATAAATAAATAAATAAAGTCCCTCTTATAACTGTATCCTGCTCCCAAAGGTGTGCCATACACCATAACCCGCCATCTCCCATCTCCTCCCATCTCCCCACTCCCTCATTCCCTCACCCTCCACCTTGAATTGATTTGCGTTTTTCTCTTATGTGGGTGTGTATTAGATCATCTACTGGCTTCATATTAGTATTGAGTACAATTGATTCTTGCTTTTCCATTTCTGTGACACTTTGCTAAGAAGACTGTTCCAACTCAGTCCAGGTAAATATAAAGGATGTAAAGTCTCCATCTTTTTAATGGCTGAATAGTATTCCATGGTGTACATATACCACAGCTTACTAATTCATTCCTGGGTGGATGGTCATTTAGGTTCAGTCTCAGTCTTTAGATTGCTGATATTCAGACTGATTATTGATGAGTTGGATTCATACATACCATATTTGCTACTATTTTTTTGTGTGTGTGTTGGCCTTGTTCTTTATTCTTCTTCATTTCTATTTTCTACACTCTTGTTATGCCTTTTGTGTTTTTGACTGAGATTTTATATGATTCCATTCCCTCTCTTTTCTCATCATATCAGTTCTATCTTTTTTCACTTTTTTTAGTGATTGCCCTGGAGTTTGCAGCACACATTGACAACTTAATCCAAGTTCATTCAAATAACACTGTCATTTCAAGTAGTTTTGTAGTACCCTATGAAAACAAAGTAATCCAAATTCCTTCTTCCCATCTCTTGTGCCATTGGTGTCATTTATTTCACTTAAATATAAGCATGCATGAACATATATACATGTCATATACATAAGCATACATAACCAATACATTGTTGCTATTATTTTTTTTTTTACCAAATTGTAATCTACGAGATCAGTTCAGAAATTTTTTTTTAAGTTTTTATTTTACTTTAACTTATTCCTCCTTCATTTTTTTATCTTTGGGTGAATTTGATTTTCTAAACTGTTATTTTTCTTCACTGTACAAATCATTGAACATTTCTTGCAAGGCAGTTTTACTGGCAACAGATTCCTTCAATTTTGGTTAATCTTAGATGCCTGTTTCAACTTCACTTTTGAAGAATGATTTTGTGGGAATGAGAATTCTAGGTTGACATGTCATTTTTCTCTAAGAATGTTAAGCATTTCACTCTACTCTCTTTTTGCTTGAATAATTTTGGAGAAAAAAATTAAACATAATTCTTAATTTGTTTCTTCTATAAGTAATAAATATCCTTTTCCTTCTGCCTTCCATCAGGATTTTCTTTTTTTTTTTTTTGAGACAGAGTTTCACACTCTTACCCCAGCTAGTGTGCAAAAAATAACTCCAAGTTTGCACTTTGCAAAGTTTGCTTCTGATGCTTGCTTTGTCCTTTCAAATTGTCTTTTTTATTTTTTAGCATGATTTATGTTTTTTTTTTAAACTTCTGAAATGATGGACCAGGTAAAAGAAATTGCTATAATAGGCTGACATTAATGTGGTGAGGTGTGTGTAGGGTGAAGGCATTCTACATTGTACGAGTAGATCTCACTCTTTTTGTAAGTCTTCTAGACTGTGAAGTTCACAAGTGTTTCTCAGGTTTTTTCTTCCCCTTTAAGTGGGACATGAGGGATACAGTGGGCTGGAGTTGGTTATATCTTTCCTCCTGTACAGAAGATTGGAGCTAGCCAGAATTGGATATTTTTCTTCTTTTTGGTAGGAGAGGCTCTAATTAACTAGTTTCTCTGAGGGGAGGCCTTGTTCAGAAGAGCAGAGTCCTTTGGCATATTTCAAAATGGTTCCTTTTCCCTTCCTCATTCTGGAAGAATGGGGATTTTTTTTCTGATATTTACTGTGAGAATCTGCTAAAGCTCCTGGAGTTAAAACGCACACACATGTAGGGGCTCCTCTATCACTAGGCCCTGTTGGGCTTTTTATTGCTGAGACTTGTCTGCAGTTCAAGTTCTTCCACACAGTAGTTACAGTTCACGTTTTCCTCCCCTGGCTTGGGTCCCCACAGTGGTTTCCACTCGAGTCTCTGCTGCAGTAAGCCAGGACGTCCTGTATGTGCTCATCAGTCTCTCCAGTCAGCAGTTTCCCAGCATCCTCCCATTCTTATGGACTCAAGATGTGATTTTTTCAGTTTGCAAATTTTTACTTATTAGATACAGTGACAACTTGCAAGTTCTTCTCCACGGTCTGTCTCAGAAGAAAGGATGCCAGAGAAACACAGCTTCGAGTTGAAAGCAGAACATAGAAATTCCTGAGCCTCTGTCTTGAAAGGAAAGCAGTTTTGCTTTGATCTATTTTATACATTGTCCCTTGGCTTCTTTTGAATAACTAATTCCAATATGCAGATAAGAGAAAGTAAGAGAAAAAGAGAAAGAGAGAGAGGAAGAGAAAGAATATGGATGGATGGATGGATGCATAGATGATATATAAATACAAAGAATAGGCCTGGTTAATGTGGGAAGATGGTACACAATGACCTTCTAATATTTGTTCTGAATCAACCTTGTTTGATTTCTATCTTTCCTCACTTGTGGATCTAAAGTACTTGCTTTGGGTGACAAAGTATTATTTAAGAGTGATCTTTGAGGATGTCCTGTGTGATCCAATACATAAAGAATCGTCTTTCCAATACTACTTTTCCTGGCAAATTCAGCCATAAAACCCTCTTCTAATTTTCTTTACAAACTCAGTATCTCTATTTAATAAGAACCAACATTCTTAAAAATTAGTAAATTACAGTAACAGCAATACTCCCACATCAGTTTTATTTAAGGAAGAAACTAACAGTAAAACCAAGACTGAGAGAAAATGCACAGGACAAGGAGAAGTCAAGTTTAAGGACAGTAGTTTCCAATCAATAAAGCTTTACATTTTACTGTGAGGTCATCTAGATAATCTGTTTAGAGACAGGTTTCAATGCTGACCAAAAATTAGTGTTCAAGTACTTGTGAACTTGTACTTTTCTTCTCTAAAATTGCATATTCTCCTATTCAGAAACCAAGGGTAAATTTCATACCCACCCTGTAAAAGGCTGTCAACTGACCTCAATGTAAATAAATTTCTGAATTTTCTAGTTGTTTGCGTTACCTATTGGGGAAATTCCTGGAATGAGGAATAAAAATAGATATACAGACACCAGTGTGGTTACTTGATTCATCACCTTGTCAGTAGAGGAAAATTCACATAATTTAATTCCACACCCTCCTGTCTCAGTATTTTCTCTGCTGTCTATCACAGGAGGGCAATGCAGATGCGTATTAATGAGACTAGGCTAGGCAGACACCCAAGGCATTTTTCTCAATCTGAAAAAGTGTCTTGACAATATTTACAAAAGTCTCTGAGAGGACAGTTGCATAAGCAATTGTCAACCTTAAAAGGGTTAGGAGACAAAAAAAGAGAATTAAGGTGAGCTCTGGAAGGTTGTACTAAAAAGCATGACACCTAGTATTTATCATTTTTCTTGGGCTAAAGTTATATGATATGAGGTAGACTTTGCAAAAATGACCTTGATTTAGATAGCATTTTCTTCTAATAATCTTGAGTTTTAATAACAGAAAGATAAATTGAATGAGGACATTTAGTCTGAAATGGAATGAAAGTCTATTTGTGAATCACTTCTGTCAAAGACTTGATGTTGTTAACAGAGATGTACTTAAGAATAAGTGAGATGAGCATTGATATGTTAGATTTCATAGGAGCCGCTAAGATTCTGATCCCTGGCCTCAAAAAAGCTACTGCAAAATGCCTATATACATAATGTTTTGCATTATAATTTACTAAATTTATTTATTTAAATGTAGAAGATAACATTATGTTCTACAAAAACTTTTAAACCAAGACATATATAAGAACAAAATAAGATGATTAATAACTGTGTCTAAAAGTTATTATTAGACTTTCTTTGATTTATTAATATTACTTAGATGACAATAAATAGGAATGATTATCAAATTTGTGAATACTCTAAAAGTGAAGAGAAAGCTTCAGAATAGTGCTATTGACGTATTAAAGAAAAGGGCTATATATACATGAATACATACATTTGCATATATATTCTGCTTAAAAATATATGTACCTTGAGGATTGAGGTGGGATACTCATAAAGAAAAAGATCTAGGAATTTTGTGTGAGGAAAAGATGCTCACCATCTATTTTGAACTCCTTATTTGTTTTAAGGAAGGTATTGCCATAAGGAAATAGATACCATTTTGTCCTAGCCACATGATCTATTTATTTAAGATTCTGAGCATTTCACTCTAAGAGAGAATTTGAAATTCTAGAAAAAGTCATCAAATAGAATGAATATGTGTCTGGAATCAACAACACATAAAGAAGAACTAAAGATGTAGCTGATACTCATGTTGAAAGAAAGAAAATCACAGGAAAGATCAAGATGTCTATTCAGTGTACTCTGATAAATGCATTCTGACATAAACAAGGGGTTTCATTAATTAATTAATAACAAGTCCAGCAGTGTCTATCAAGGATAATGTGTAAATGGAAAAGAGATTTAATTTGGGCCTTCTATAATAAAGAATATTCTAGAAATTAAAATAACTCCACAATGATATATAGCACCTTGTTATGTAATCAACTCTGTCACAACAAATATATAAGCCTAGGCTTATTGTGGGTGAGCTGTAGAAAGATGTCCTGTACTAAATGATGTTAAATAATTTTTTGGATATATCTGCCTGTAAATCATTGATGATATATTATCTCTTCCTAAAAGTTTATCAGCTCTATTCCTAAAAATAAGGTACAATATGAAATATATCATTAAGCAAAGTGTTTCCTTTACGTGCCTTCCTTACTTTCTACCATACACCATCATTTTCATTACCTTCTCTCATTGATAATAACTTAATCTCATAAAAGTACCTCATAGATGCATTTAATCTAAATTGTAAATTAATAGTTGTTGGCTAAAATGAAGTTAGCTCCATGAGTTTTACATGTTTACAGAAAGTGACTCAATTCTTAACTAGGGAAATTGAAGGCATAGCTTGAAATTTAGGCCAAAGCAATCTTTATTTTTGCATGTGGAGTGACCTTCTCAAAGATCTATTTAATACCACATGAGAGGCTGGATAATCCACCTGCCAGAGGAGAAAGCCTAAAGTTACTATGTTTCTGGGTTGGGACATTGGACCATATTCAGATTGTCCAAAAGAAGAGTATTCAAAACCTCGCCAATTCATTCAACACTGTTAAGTATGTCTAATTTAAATAGAATAAAACAGTTTAGAATGCTTATCCCCTTTCCTTAGTCATCTTTACCACTTCATTACTCTATGCATGACATTTAGATTTTAAGTTCTTCAAATATTTCTCAAAATCCCTTTCTCTTCTGATTCAGAATCCTTTATATAATCTTTTCATTGTACTCTAATCCATATTTTCTTCGAATGTAGTACGTACACAAATATTTTTTTTCAAATGTATATCTCTTTTCTTTGCATCTACACTCTTACATCTAACTTCTTTACTACCATGTCTAGCTCTTTTTTTTTTTTTTGAGACAGAGCCTCAAGCTGTCACCCTGCCAGAGTGTCATGGCATCATAGCTCACAGCAACCTCCAACTCCTGGGCTCAAGCAATTCTCCTGCCTCCTCCTCCCAAATAGCTGGGACTACAGGTGCCCACAACGCCTGGCTATAGCCATCATTGTTATTCGGCAGGCCCAGGCTGGATTAGAATCTGCCAGCTCAAGTGTATGTGACTGGTGCCTTAGCCACTTGAGCCACAGGTGCCGAGCCTAGCTCAGGTATCTTAAGGCTCGGGTATCCTTTAGGCTCCTCAACACCGCAAGTCTATGTTAAATTCATTATTTTTTCCTCAGACCTGCTCTTTATTCAGAATTAAATATTATAATGAATGAAGGATAACTTGTATAATTGTGCAAGCCTGAAATCTAGCATTTAGTTCTGATCTCTCCTAGTTTTTCAACTTCATAGTCAGTTTTCTTAGTTATTAATATTACCTTCTAAATATTTCTTTATTGTTGTGCAGACTTTTAGCTAAAATGTAATCCTATTTGTCCAATTTTGCTTTGGTTGCTTGTACTTTAGGGTATTGCTTAAATCCTTGCCCACATCAATCTCCTGAAGTATTTTCCCAAAGGTTCCTTCTAGTAGTTTCATAGTTTCAGGTCATAAATTTAAGTGTTTAAACCGTTTTGATTTGACTTTTGTATACAATGAGAGATAAGCGTCTAGTTTCATTCACCTGGAAAATTAAATCCAGTTTTCTCAGCACCATTTCTTGAAGAGACCATCCTTACCCCACTGTAGTTTTTTGGTACCTTTATTGAAATAAGGTCACTAATAATGTGTAGATTCTTTCCCCCGGGTTCTCTGTTCTGTGCCCTTGGTTTATGTCTCCTTTTTTGGTGCCAGTACCATCCATGCTCTTTTGGTTACTATTGCTCTGTAGTAAAATGTGAAGCCAGGTAATGTGATTTGAACAGTTTTATTCTTTTTGCTCAGGATGACTTTGGCTTAAATGAATAAAGAAATTCTGGTACATATACAAAATCCTGGATGTTTTGCAGTTCCATATCAATTTTAAGATTTTATTTTTCTAGTTCAGTGAAGAATGTCCTTGGTATTTTGATGGGGATTACCTTGAATCTGTAGATAGCTTTGCTTTTAACAATGCTCATTCTTCTAATCCATGAGCACAGAATATCTTTCCAGTGTTTTATGTTCTCTGTAATTTCTTTCACCAAAGTTTTCAAATCAAATAATAGAATAGACATTTGTCAAAAGAAGACATACAAATGGCCAACAGATATATAAAAAAATGCTCAACATTATTAGTTATCATAGAGATGCAAATCAAAACTAAAAAGAGGTATCATCTCAACCCAATTAAATTGGCTTTTATCCAAAGCACAGGCAATAACAAATATGGTGAGGATGTGAAGGGGGAACCCTCATTAGCTATTGATGAGAATGTAAATTAGTGCAACTGCTATGGAAAATGGCATAGAGTTTCCCAAAAAACATTAAAAATAGAAAAACTATATGACCCAGAAATCCTACTGCTAGGTATATACGTGTTTCTAATAGAAGGGAATTCAGTACATTGAAAAGATATCTGCACTCCCATGTTTATTGTAGAACTATTCATAATAGCCAAGATTTAGAATCAACCTAAGTAAACATCACAGATGAATGGATTTCAAAAATATGGTAAATATACACAAGGGAGCATTATATAGCCCTAAAAAGAATGAAATCCTGTCATTTGTAAGAACATCAATGGAACTGGAGAATATTATTGTGTTGAGGGAAATAAGCCAAGCACAGAAAGACAAATCTCGCATGTTCTCATACATGAAAGCCAAGTAGTAAAACAATTGACCTCATAAATACATAGAGTAGAATGATGATTAACATAGGTTGAAAGGATAGAAGGAAGAGGGGGATAAAGTGGATATGGTTAATGGGTCCAAAAATATAGTTAGCTCATTAGACAGAATGAAAAATAGTTGATTGCACAACAAAGCAACTATAATCAACAGTAAGTTAGGGTATATTTTAAAATAACTAAAAGAATGGAATTGAAAAAAAAAAAAAGAATGGAATTGGAATGTTCCTAACACAAAGAAATGATAAAGTCCTGAGTTTATGGATTCCCCAATTGCCCTGATTTGATTAATTTACAATACAATGCATATGCCTGTATCAAAACATCACATGTACCCTACGAGTATATACAACTATTTTGTATGCATAGTAATTATTTGAAAAATACTTGTTAAAGCTTTTTTAAAGTATATTGAAAATAAATATTTTTCAAAATTTGTTTCTTTAATTTATGTTATTAATCCCACCCCCATAGTTTTACCTACCTTTGTCTCTGGCTTAGCCCACTCTGATAGTCAGCTAATGGCTTCCCTCTCTGATCCCTGCCTTCCTTTAATGCAATGTCCATAGGACACAAAGAATGATCATTTGAAAATGAAAAGCTCATCAAAAGAACAAAATCTTTAGCATGGCCCCCAACACTGTGCTGATTCTCATTCTGTCCACATCACCTGTCACTCTCTCCCCAGCTCATTTTTGTTTATACCTGGAACTTCTTTCTGCTTCCTCACAAATCAAGCTCTTTGCACTTTTACTTTCCTCCATCTGCTTGAAATATTCTGCTCAAACCTCCTTTTCATAATGAATTACTATTCTGCTGTCAGCTCTCAACGCACATGCCTTTTTGCTTAAAATAGACTTCCTTGATGTCTCATATTAAATTAAATCTCCTCAAAAAAACTTCATAACACCTTGTACTTTTCCAGTAGAATATATTTAAGACTTTGTGAGTATAGTTGTGTGATGTGATCACTTGATGCCTGCTTCACAATATAGATCCCACAAACACAAGAATCTTCGGTTTTCATGATTCTCTACATATTTACAAGTTTACACATAATTACAAGTTTAAAAAAATACACCAATTGGGTGGTGCCTGTGGGTCAAAGGAGTAGGGCGCCGGCTGCTGGAGGTGGTGGATTCAAACCCAACCTTGGCCAAAAACTGCAAAAAAAAAAAAAAAATATATAAATATATATAAATATAAATATATATATAT
>CAUYQV010090185.1:0-57574 GCA_963574575.1 Galagoides demidoff
AAGGACACTTATACTAGGCTGTTTATTGCAGCTCAATTTACAGTCGCCATAATATGGAAATAGCCTAAATGCCCACCAACCCAGGAATGGATTAACAAGCTGTGGTATACGTACACCATGGAATACTATTCAGCCATTAAAAAAATGGAGACTTTATAGCCTTTGTATTAACCTGGATGGAAGTGGAACACATTATTCTTAGTAAAGCATCACAAGAATGGAGAAGCATGAATCCTATGTACTTGATTTTGATATGAGAACAATTAATGACACAATGGGGTGGGGGAAGGGGAGAGTAGAGAGAGGAAGAAGGAGGGAGGAGTGGGGAAGGGAAGAGCAGAGAGAGGGAAGGAGGGAGGGGGTAGGGTCTTGGTTTGTGCCACACCTTTTGGGGACAAGACACGATTGTAAGAAGGACTTTACCTAACAAATGCAATCAGTGAAACCTGGTTTCTTGTACCCTCAATGTATCCCCAACAATAAATTTAAAAATACAATAAAGTAACTAGGCCCTTATTGATTACGAACATGGACAATGCCTCTTGACCATTTACACCCTAAAATACGTCCACTTATTTAATACATTCAATAAAGCATATACTAAATTTTAAAAATAATAATATACTTACTGTGCTTTGAACTTCTTTCAAAAATAATTTAAATAATGATCTTTAAAAACATTCGCAACATACCTGTTGAAAATGTCCGTGCTGGCTCGGCGCCTGTGGCTCAAGCGGCTAAGGCGCCAGCCACGTACACCTAAGGTGGCAGGTTCGAATCCAGCCCGGACCCGCCAAACAACAATAATGGCTGCAACCAAAAAAATAGCTGGGCGCTGTGGCAGGCACCTGTGGTCCCAGCTACTTGGGAGGCAGGAGACTCACTTGAGCGCAGGAGCTGGAGGTTGCTGTGAGCAGTGAAGCCATGGCACTCTACCCAGGGGGATAGCTTGAGGCTCTGTCTCAAAAAAAAAAAAAAAAAAAAGTCTGTGCTAAATGAATGGCTTAGTCTCTCCCTGTTTTGGCAACTGTTTTTTTCTCTGCCACTTTTCAGTTGTGTTAGGAGTAAGCAGAATTTTATGATCAAACCTGGGAAGCTAACCACCATGTGTACTTGTTTTCTGAGGAAAAATGTTTTAGCTTCCACAAGATCACTTGACCAACAAACTTGGAACATCATTGTTTGAAAACAGAAATGGTTTGTGAGGCAGTGACGGGACTAATTTTATCAACGGCACCAGTAAGTGCTGTTGGGTGTACAAGAAAAAGCGATCAGTAGACGAGAGGTCTGAGAAGGCCCAACCGGGGCAATGAGACTGGCTAGGTCTTAAAAACAGGGAGGCATTTAGAAGAGAAGAGGGAGTTTCTGGGCGTGGGAGAAAGAATATATGTTCTCAACTGAGGCTGTCTCCTAAAATGTGCTTAAAATACCTTTGTACAGAAAGAGACCTTGGCCACACTCCAGAACTCGTGTGTCCCCTTCCCTCCCAGCCCTCACTTCTCTTTCCCCTCCCCCACCCCTCAGCTGCAGTGGCCTGTGGTGGTTTCAGGGAGGAGCGAGTGGCTGAGAAGTTAGGGACAGGGACGCACTGCCCCTGTAGACAGGGTAGTGGCAGGAAAAGAAAGGTCGGGGCTACTGACAGATCAGGAAAAACTCAGAACACTGTGGGTCTTTCTCTTCTGTTGGTCAGCCAATTTTAGGTATTTGCTTGGGGATGTTGGTTATTTCCTGGGCTATTTCAAGTTCTAGAATGAGTCTTTTCACACTTATAGTCCAAGTGACTAAAGAATATTAAACTCCATTAATATCTGTCTACTAGTTAAGTGATTTGCGTTGAAGTCCTATTAAAATTTCTCATCTTCTCCCTCCTGTTTGTCTCTCTGGAGCTGGTTTTATGTACATGGTCTCTTCTGCATAGAGTTCCTAGCTACATGTTCACCAAAGACCCCGAAGCCCGCAGAACTCGAATATGGAATTATTACAAGTGACTTTTTTCTGAAGCAGATTAAGAGGGGAAGAGCCTGCCTTCAGGTCTTAGATGACAAACACATTGGTTTCTCAGCTACAACCTGGAGGGTCAGAGACAACCAAGATCCAGAATTTTTTTTTTTTTTCAGCTAGAATGCAGTGGCATCATTATCGCTGACTGCAACCTTACCCTCCTGGGCTCAGCCAACCTTCCTGCCTCAGCCTCCCCAGTACCTGGGACTATAGGCACTGGCCACAGTACCCAGCTAATTTTTCTGTTTTTTGTAGAGTCAGGGTCTCACTCATGTTCAGGCAGGTCTTAAATTCCTGAGTCAAGGGCCTTGGGATTAAAGGCATGAGCCGCTGTGCCTGGCCAAAACCCAGATTTAAATCTAGAAAAATCTTTATCCTGAGATCTAGAGGTGTGTAGAAAATCTAATTGTAGGTAATTCTGCCAGTAGGCTCAGTCCTGTCAGGCCCTGGAGACTGCGGATGCTACATGGGAGCTGGGAGAGGGAAACCTCAGCTTCACCCTTTTCTCATTAGCTGTGCGGGATGGAAGGAGACAGTGCCAAGGAGAAGGGTCAGAATACAGTGGGGGGAGGGAGGTAGAGGAGGTTATCATTCACAAATGTACCCAACCAAGATTCTGATTTTCCCTCCTGGAAGAGCATCATCTCACCCCATGGAAGAACTTTTCCTCTTATTATTAGTGATCTGATTAAGGGGGAGTCTTGTTTGGAGAGATAAAGTCAACCATCTCCATGGATAACACGAAGGACTTGTTAAGAACATGACCTACGAAAAAGAACAGTGTTAAGTTCTGCTTCCGCAGAACAGGTGGTACGAGGGTAGGCCCCTCAGCCTAAATTTAAACCCCATGTCTAGTGAGTTCATTTTTTTACACATATTTCATTTTGTCAATAAAAATAGGGTGGCAACCAAGGGTAAAGTGGGGCTTCAAAGGTGCTGACAAGAGGAGGCTACCACAGAAGTTGGGGAGAAAACCAAGTAACCTCACCACTTAAGGTTTGATTTCTGAGCCTCGTTAACAAATGGAGCCAGTGTGGAAGGCCTCTTCGTGGCACCCCCGGAAATCCTCGTCGCTCAAGGGTACCCTTTCCTTGACCCCAAAGTCTTCATTTTGCTCAGGCCTCATCAAAACCAGAAGGCCTGAGTGAAAATATTTTGTAAACAAAGTTATGGACAGCTCAGTTTCCTAATTGAAAGTAATTATGATTTCTGTGCTGTGGTGTAATTACCTAAAAAAAATGTTATTTGATGATTAAGATTCTGGAGTGAATTGTGTTCTTTGGGCTCCTGCACCGCTCCTCCGCCGGGGCCTCGGTCTCAGCGGTGTGCAGCTGCTGGAGTTGATTTACGGTGCTGCGGCTGTGGCTGGTCATAAATAAATCCTCTTATATAGTTGTTATGAACACCTGTTAGATCATCTGTCAGCAAAGCACTGTTCACATTTATCACGGTGCGGTAGTTATTCTACCTCAATCCATTTCCAACTGACTCAGCCTCCATCGCCGGATTACTATTACCACACCATAATCGCTCGTTCCTCTCCATGTTACAACTTGCAGATAAAAGATTTCACTACTTGGCCAAATTTCATAAATAAAGGAGCAGTTCAGTGCAGTAAAAGTTTATTTTTGTCATCATTTGTCACCCCATTATTCTATAAATCAAAGGGAATAGCACTATTGCCAGCTCAGGCGTCGCTGTCAGCCTTAGGCATGGAAATGGTCCGTTTCTTCCTCTTAGATGAGATGACATGTCTTTCAGACTTAACTGGCTTATGGCTTTGTTTCACCCATTTTATTTTATTACCCCTTCAGAAAAATCCTTGGGGAGCAGAAAGACGTAAGGAGTGAAATGGAAACAGAAAACAGAGCCGAGCGTGCTGCTTAGCTGAGTGATCTACGCTTCCCCCACGTCCAGTCATTAGAAACTTGACCGCCATCCCCTGCTCGCAGGCTGCATCCTTGGCTGAGGACGATTTTCATAAACTTCCAAGGGGGTTATAGTTTCTATTTTGGAAAGGCTATTACAATATAGAGTCACAGATAATGAAATACCTGATGTGGGTCCCCAGAGATCCCCTCGATTTGACAGGCTTTACACAAAGAAAAGACTAACTAGTTTCTTTTCCAAAATGCATTTTAATGGGACTGAGGCTTTGAAAAGGAATGGTCACCCCCAGAGAGTGTCTTACCCTGGGAGGGAGGTTTGTCGGCTGAGGAACTTTGGAGGAAAAGTCAAGATTTATTAGCAAGTTGCAAACTCTGTCTCAGGCGAAAGTCTGTGGAAGGCAATGTCCCTTGGTTAAAAGAAGAGGACAGAAAAAGCTAAAGGGATGGGGTAATAGAAAGGGTTTATAGTTGATATTATACCTCTGAGTTGGTTCTAATTCAAGTTACATTCTTCATAGTCATTATGTAGCTCATAAATTCAATAAAGTGTTTTACTGTTACTATAAAAATGACAGGAGGGGGGTTTTATGTTGTAAGTTTCGTTAGTTGCTCTTCCTGTTTTATGTTGAAGTTCTCAGGCCATTATGTCATTAAACTCCTTGGAGTCTGAAGGGCTCAGGCCCTCCATCTCTTTCCTTCTGCACACTTAGCCAGGGCAAATGTTAGCCTAGGCTGGGTCAGGTCACCAGACGCTAGAGCCAAGCAGCTATGGTGCTGGGATGGCAGGGCTGTTGGAATCTATTATTTCCTGAGAAGTAGCTTCAGTCCATGCCGAAGAATAGCAAGGAGTGGAAAGGCCTGGCGTGGGAGAGAAGCAGACTACTCCAGGAGTTCTAAAACTTCACACTGGAAAGAATCCTTTAGATCAGGAGGCAGAGAAGGGCTTGCTAGATGGGGCATAAGTATCTTTAGGTCCTGTGGACACAGGAGCTGTTCCCTGCATCTTGGACTCTGCTAACTTGTCGACCTTTGCATAGCTCTAAGTACTCAGTAAAGTTCTAAGTGAAATTTGGAGTTGGAATCTTGGGGGGGGGGGGGGGTGGGTTTGAAAGGGTCTGTCACTCTTTTGGCTGTTGTCTTCGATTCCAGAAGAAGCGAAGGTCATTTCTCCTCCAGAAAACTTTGCTCTGGCCAGATGTTTGTTTTGAACAGAATATCCACATGGAAACAGCAACTACTAATCTCTGGCCAGAGTGCATCAGGGCCTTAATCTAAAGCCTCCCATCCATCCAGCTGTCTGGCATTTGCTATTATAGGGCACCAACAGAGAAATGAGGCTGTGGCTTTATCACTGCACCCTGGGTGACAACTTGATTTTCTGCTTTCACCGCAGGCAGCAGCAGCCCAACATGATGGGGCTGTTAATTTGTGCATTTCATGGTGTCTGTCAGGGGGGCAGGGAGAGGAGGGTTTCAGGGGGAAGGGAATGGAGCATGTCCCAGCCGCGGAAGCACCTGTCTGCATTGACGGCACAGAGCACTTCTTATTAGCGTGCAGGTCTCTAAATGCAGCCCCGGGATGACAGCCTGGCATCCCAGCACCCACACACTGTGACAGGCGCCGGCAGCCGGTCCCATTGTTTGCCCTTGATGAGCATGTCATTAATGGAAATGGAAGAAAGTGAGGGCCACATCAGTATTCAAATAGCCTCTATTCTCTCTGCCATTCACCCGCCGGCTCAGCCTGCTGCAGATTTCCTTCTGCAAGCTCCTCTTAGACTTTTTTAAAAGCAGATTTATTCCCATTTCATACAAATCCTTTCCATGTTGTTCCTGGTTTCTTCCAATCCTGTGTTTACACCCACCTCTTTAGCCTGGATTTAGCCAGATCAAAGGAGATTTGGGTTCTTATGCGTTGCAAAGGTCTAATTAGCAAGTGTGTGCTGTTCACAGCCAAGAAAATACAAGTTGCCAGTCCTGCAACCGGCCTCCTGTGCCTCCTGAGTCCTGCATTCCCTTTGGAAGGATGTTGGCTACTCTGGCCACCACTCTCAGAAATACGCAGTAGAACAAGGGACGCAGTGAATGAAGAGAATCCTACTTCTCTGAGAACAGCTTGCATGGAAAACCATCCTTCCCTTTCTCAAGCTTAGGAAATTAAAGAGAAGTTAAGGAAAGGGCCCAGCAGTGCCCTTGGGTTGGAAAAGAACTGTGTGTCGCACGTGATTGTTTACAGCCAAGTGGAGAGTGACTGGATCCTAAATACATGTTTCCGTCCCTCAGCCCCTGTGTTGGTCTGTTTGCTTAATAATGTAATTAGTGCTCAGAGGGAGAATATTGATGCTGCCGCCAGCAGGCAGTGCTCCTCCGAGCGTTTCCAAACGCTCCGGATGCCCACTTGGCTTTTGCTTCCCCTCATTCGGTGGCTTCAGCTGTGTCCCCGCCTGAGCTGCTGCTGTCCACACGCCCCTCAAGGCCCCTCCAGACCGAGCCGAGCCTCACCACCCAGGCAGGCCGGCCAGTTCTACATTTGCAAGCTTCTTGTCTCACGTTCAGATGGACTGTTCCTTGAGGAAGGCAGCCATGAAAGACCACCTCTAATTCCGTTCTGACCTTTTAGTAAGGAAAGGTCGGAGGAGCCGCTGGCGGTGCACTTCCCTTCCATGTCCCTTATCTGGAATGAATCTGTCAATGGCCTGGGCCCTCACTCCCTGAGATGCCACACATCTAATGTTGGGGGCTGAAAATCATGCAAATTCAACTGCCTTGAGATGGAACTAAGGGCTCTGTGGTATCCCATTTTTACCCCAGTTGGAGATGACCAAGTAATTCTTACTAAGCTCTTTTCTCCTGAAGACACAGACACTCTAAGATACGGAGCCCTGTCTTACACTCCAGTGGTGCCGTCTCCTATTGGAGACGCCAAGCTGTGGTGCAGCTTGGCGTGGGCGTCCGTGGAATTGTTCCTATCTGTGGTATCATGGCCCCCACTATGGATTTGGGGGATCTGGAGAATGGATTTTTCTCAGGTGTTTATCTGACAACCTACAAAATTCCCCCAACCTTTCTCCAGTAGAAGCCCAGAGAAGTGATTATGGTTTAAAAAGCCAAGTCATAAATCGGGCTTTCTCTACTCACTCGCTCTGGAGCTGAGGGAATCCGCAGAGGGCAATTTAAAAGGAAAAGAAACAGGCTGAGAAGAAAGGAAAAGAAAAAAAAAAAACCCAATGCCTTAGCTTTGGTGTCAGAGTGATGAAAAATAATTTTCACATTTGATTAATTATTAAGAGATCTGTTTAATAAAATATAAAGAGAGCATTTTGTCTCTCCACAATCGTTAGCATGACCTGGGACCCCTATTTTGGAGGTGAACAAAAAGCTATTGAGGTATAACAATAAATTTTGTCCCCAAGGGTTTTTGCAGAAGTGGCCACAGGGCCATCCTGACAGATTTAAGGCAGAAATCCCACAGCTGACACTGAAATGTGTCACATCCAGTGGCTTCCCTTGGCAGGTCACAGTCACCAGCCTCACCCAGACATGTGAGTAAAGCATAATCATTGACCTAGACAGAAACCGTCATTTTCCTTCTTGTTTTATTTTATTTTTTAAAATTATTTTCCTAAAATGTAGATTCTAATGTTTGGTATTCTTGGTAGCTTACCTATTACCAAGGCAGAAAGCTATCAAAGAATCTTATTCCTCTTTTTTTAATAAATCATTTTCCAAAAAAACACACTATCTCTGCCCATGACTCTCTTTTTATTTGAATTTAAATAGGAATATCTGGGTCTTATGAAGAAACATCCTATATAAAGGAACTGGGTCTTTAACCCCCAACCCTCTGCCAGAAAAATAAACATAGTGCTATTGTAAGATTAATGTGTTATATCTATTTCATTCAACCTGATGAATTCAAAATAAAAGTAGCCACATTTAATTTGTTATATATATGCACATATTAATTAAAAAGCTCAATGAAGAAAAGTTAAAAGTCTGGATGTGTCACGCAGTTTGGTTTGCCGTTATTTACCACGATTTTGGGCTATGCAGACATGCCAGCAAGAAGCCATCAAAATTAGGTGTGGAGATGTTCAGCCTCAGGCTTCTGCGCATTCGTACACACACTCTCCCTATGTCTA
The DNA here is from genome assembly GCA_963574575.1 of Galagoides demidoff. Classification (NCBI taxonomy): domain Eukaryota; kingdom Metazoa; phylum Chordata; class Mammalia; order Primates; family Galagidae; genus Galagoides; species Galagoides demidoff. The sequence goes on from CAUYQV010090185.1 coordinate 8,032, forward strand.
CATGTGCAAGGTTCACGTCTTCTACAACCAGATGGGACGTTCTGAGGGAGGCAGCAATGAAAGACCACCTCTAGCTTCTCTCTGACCTTTCAGAAGAAAGGACAAGTTGCCCCCGGTGCAAGGGGCCCTCAGCAGCACCTAGCGGCACCCACCACCCATCTCAGCCTACACCTGCGCTTTTGAACCTTCCACCACTGCCCGCCTGTTTGGAAGACAGATTCACCAAACATTTCACAAGGAACTCCAGAGCTATTGGTCTGCAAATATTTTCACTCTCTCAGCAGTGGCCGCTCTCAGGAACAAAAAGCACAGGTCACTCTGGGAGGCCAAGGTGGGAGGATTTCTTGAGCTCGGGAGTTCCAGACCAGCCTGACCAAGAGCAAGACTCCGTCTCTAAAAATAGACAGACAGTAGTGGCGGTGCCTGTAGTCCCAGCTACTTGGGAAGCTGAGGCAAGGGATCACTTGAGCTCAAGAGTTTGAGGTTGCTGTGAGCTATAACACCACAGCACTCTACCGAGGGTGACAAAGTGAGACTGTCTCCAAGAAAAAAAGCACAGTGGGATGGTGTGAGGCGTGTGGAGGATAGTCAGTCACTGATCCCCACCCCTCTCTGTGGACCTTGGTGGCAAGCACAGTATGACGTGGCCACAACCCCAGCTTCACGACTTAGTCCTTATAGGGATGTGCTTGGGACTAAAACAAGTGCATGTCATTCTCATTCTCTCTCTCCCCTCCCCCCATTAGATCGCTCTCTAGAAAACAGAGACATTTACAAGAAGATTCAGAAGCGAACGGGGGAAATGTTAAAACTTATATTTGTCTTTATCATCTCATGCTTCTTGAAGTTCTATTTTAATAATACACTTATTGGTACAGAACACCAATCTATGTATAGAATTAGCGACCCATGTATACTGTGAGGTACAAATTTTATTAATTATACAGATTATAAATAGTAATTCATGTATGTAATATGCAGTCAGTAATACACATTTCCAGTTTACAAATAAATATGCATGAGAGTCTCCTCAGCCAAAACCGCCCAAGACCACAGGACGACCGTGTCGCTCTCCTGAACATGCAGCTCTGTGCTGCTGAAACACCAGCCCAGGACAGCACTCCGAGCACCTGGTTAATTTCTCCATAACTGAGGTATGGGAAGAGGAGGCAGAGAGGCCTCTGTGGAAGTGCCAGCAAGTATTTCTACTTCCCAGATGTTAAGGAGACTTAGCTTGGCCTCTCCCACTCTTCACCCCTTTTTCCTCAGGGCCATTTTGAGAGAAACATTCAATGTTCAGTCACCTTAGCACAGGGGCCAGGGAGGGGGTCACCTCCCCAGCAAGTTGACTGCGCAGGGACTAATTATAGCCGCTATGAGAAGTTGGGGGGCAGGGTGCAGCGCCCGCAGCCTCTGTTGGACGAGGGAGGAGGGGGCCAGGCCCAGGGTGGGATGGCATCTGGATCCATCTCATTAGGAGTGAGGAATGACTCCTGACTCACGAAAGGTCATTGCCTACTGAGGTAGATAAATTACCTCTATGCCTCCAGCAGAGTTGGAGGACCTATTTGGTAAAGGAAGTTTTCATTAAATCAAAGATTTTATGGCTTCTGTTTTGTTGCATAGGAAAAGGGAAATAATTAGTAATTGACGAAGTAAGTGCAGGGAATAAAAAAGTGTAATGTTATTCTAATAGGCCTTGTCTTGGTCTTTAACTTTTCCCTTGCAAGCAGCATTATTTTTTAACTCAGGTGTATAAAAATCATCCACACTGAGAGAGTGGAACCAATTGCAGTTAAACAATTGAGGGGAGTACTAACCAATAATGGGATGGGCTTTAAAATGCCATAAATATTGTTCCTTTTTATTGTGTTTGATTTTTGATGATTCCCATAACCCATGGCTTAAAATTAAATAGACATGTTCTTAGGTATTACTCAAATACATTTTAGTGCTAAGCTATATAAATCAGAATATATATATGTACATATTTGCCCTGAAATTGCCTGGTAGATGAGTTTCTCAGATGGGTTCCTGTTTTTCTACTGACATTTCCATCTTGGGAGACCCCCAGATTGTAACGATAGTAACACTGAAATTAAGATTTCTCCAAGGGTGAATTTCACCTCACCTATTGGGTGTATCACTGTCACTTATAAATTAATCAGATTTTCGTGGCATAACAAAGCTTGGAATCTTTCTGTCAGGAAGTGTTTACTCTCTGACACACATAGCCACAGTGATTTTTTTTCATAGGGTTCTTGCCTTTTTAGCCCCAATTAAATCTGCTTTGAAGAAGATTTGTGAGATTCACAGGCTATAAGAAGTAAGCGATAAACAGAGATGGATGGAAAATGGCTCCATGGGAAAGGAAAACAGTGGATTCACCCTGATCATAAGGGGTTTTAGGTGCTATCTTCTGGGATGAAGTGCTTTCTATCTCTGGTCATCGAGTAATCCTTTTTAACCTACATTTTTTTCTTCTAGCCTCACAATAGCCAGATTTGAGACAGGCTGTCTTCATCTGCATTTCACAGATGAGAGAACTGCTACCAGGAGAAGCCAGCCCCTGGCTCAGAGTCAGACGCTGGAGCAGGGTGGCGGGGCTGGCCCCAGACCAGCACATTTGAGAAATTCCTCTCCTCTCTCTCCCAGCCCTGCAAGAACGATACGGGATGAGGAGGGGACTTAAAATTCACTGACTGAGCTAAAGTGTCCAGCAAAGTGTCTAGAGCTCATTAAGCACTAAATTGCGGGCATTATTTTATATTGAAAAGTCGAAGTAGTGGGTCTTCCCCACTTAGAGACTGGGAAAGGAGGAACGTTGCATAAATCTCTAAGAGAAATGCAAACATTTTCATTAAAAAGCCTTTTATGGAGAACAGGCAACATAACCCCTTTCACTGGGCTTTCCAAGAGTCTCCCCTGTCTCCTGAGTTCTTCACCTAAAGTAATTTTAATAGTGTCCATTGAGAACATTCTCACCATTTCCCCAGAGAGACTGTTCCACTCATTAATAGGTCTCACTGGCAGAAACTTTTTACGGGTAACTATGTAGCAACTTGTCTTCTAAATTTCTTCCCACTGGAATGCCATGATTTTGAACTGGAACAACTGGGGAGGGAAGACCCAGATTTGTGACCCTCAAGATATCAAACGTGTTTCCTGGTCAGAGGTGTGTGATTTACATGCTTTTACCACCCGTTGAGTCACCACGTGGTCTTGGGGTCTTCCTGTGGGAAGGTGGGACAGCAGAGAGCTGCTGCCCCTCTGCGAGGTGGCCGTCAGCGTCCTCAATGCCACTTTGCTTTATACCAGGAAGCGTGGCCGGGCCTCTGGGTGACAGGTACCCAAGACAGAGAAACACCCTTGATCTCCTTTGTCCTCCTCCTACCGCATTTCAACCCTATACAGTAACACCACCGGGGTCTCGGGTCACATACAGAAACAGCCCAATTCCTTTCCTCCCTCACCTCAAGGGTTCATGCCTGTCCTCTGTGACTTCTACCACACAAAAAAGGCAGCCCAGGGGACCCCAGCCCAATGTACTGAGGTAGCATGGGGTGTCCTGAGGCACCAAGAAAAGGCCCTAAAAGGCCTTTTACTGAAATGTAGACTCCTGGGGAATCTCCTAGTTTCCCGCTTCTGCCTCAGGAAAATTAACATCGCATTAACCTCCCTATCTTCCTCTACTCTGTTTTGAAAAGGTAGCAGACAGTTCATTTAAAAATGTAACAAATATCCCATTTGTATTTACTTTTTATGCCGCGAACAATGCACTTGGTATTGAGTTGAATAGGGCTCCAAGAAAAAAATACAATTAATGAATAGTCACAAGGTTGCTAATCTGATCAATGCTGGGTGATAGGACATTTAATCTGATTGTCTGTGACTGCAATTGCACAGAGCTGTGGCAGCAAGAGGCCCTCCGTGGCTCAGCAGCATCTGCAGGTTGGTCGTTGCTTGGGGGTGGGCGTAGGGGACCCCTGATGTGAATTGATGTGGGAAGGGGAGAAGGTGTCCAGTTAGGAAAGGGATGGGCTGGAAGACCCTACCATGAGGAGGTTATCCCACAGAAAGAGGGCACCTTCCAGGCTGTGAATCCTGGTTTTTCTTAAATCCATATTTAAGAAGAGAATAAAAAGCAAAAACAATCTTCAAACCCCACGTCTCCTCAAGGCAGGAGTTTGCACCCCAGCAAAGGAAGCCACAGGCAGCAGCAGAGTGTCACAGACCAGGGCTGTGGCACCAGGGGAGGGTTCCTTCCTCCTGTCCAAGGCACTACTCTTTCCTGACGTTTCCCGAAGAACCTTCTGGCTGAGAGGGTGGTCCACCCTGTGGTATTCATGGTGATGATTAATACATCTTTCCACCTAAAAATATAGAGAACCTGCTGTTTGCCACAAATTATATGTACCAAATGCCTCCTCCCCACAGACCTTGCAATGCTTAGAGGGAGGAAGCCACACACCACCCTCGGCATCTTCCGTGATGCCTTCAGGAAGGCAAGTCAGCCAGACTGGGCCTGACTCTCATCCTCCTGACCTGCGAGGCCCTTCACCCTCTTGGACCTGGAGGAGCCTGCCCTGTCCTTTGTCCTTTGAGGGCTACTGGGAGCAGAGCTCTGTGTAGACACTCTCAAGATCATGTTCCCTATTGCAGCTGCACCATGAGCATCTCCTCTTCCCGTTCTGCTGCCGTTTTTCCTTGCAACACACACACACTGAGCACCTTCTCAAGACAGGAGCGTTCCAGCCGGGATATGCAGCAAGGGTGGTGTGAGCCCCTGACCTTAAGGGGCTCACACCTCTGTGGGGAAATAAGACAGACAAATAAGCACCAATGTGGGAAAAGCTCAGAGGTAGACTGCTGGGTATGCTGGCTTTTATGAAGTCATTGGCACCCAGGCGTCCACCAGGGGGGCCCACGTGGCCTTTTGGAAAGGTGTTCCTGGGCCTGTCTTGAAGCCACCTGACATAGGTGGCTGTCTGTCCTTGTACCTTGGCACACCATCTATTTTGAACCCTCATAGCACTTGGGTCACATTTTGATCAATGTGTGTGCTAAGTGCACAAACCATCATGCCAATATCTGGCAGATCAATGGCGGCTCCTGGACGCCAGGCTGCCCGTGGGCCTGCTGGGCAGCCATGGAGGTGCCTGTGAGGAGTTCCCTCCATCCCTACCCCCGCCACACATGCACTCACTTGCCCACACCTGGCTGCTGAGAGCTCGCCCTCCACTGAAACTGGTGCCAGACCCCAAGGGAGCTGGCCAAGCCTCCGGGAGGGCCCAGGACAACAGCTGCAGGAGAAAGAGCTGTTCTCCCAGCTCGTGGGAGCTGCTTTGTTGGTTCCTCGTTTGCCAGGATGTCCCATTCTCAGCTAACGAACAGCTTCAGTGTGCAGAAGAGGGGAAAAACGGAGCACGCAAGCCCCGATCATAAAACAATATCAGCCATACAAGAGGCTGCCTGAGTGGAAAAGCAGCTCAACCGAAAGGGCCTTTTCAAATGCCTAGTTTTGTTCTGAGGTTGCCTGTCTGCCCCCTTTTATCTTTTTCTTTTAAAATCATTACAATCAAGCATGTATTAAAATATTGAGACTACGGGGAAGTACTTCTATGACCTATTCAAGCCCAAAAGCCCCAAAGAAGGAAGATGGGACTCTGACGGTCTAATTGATTTCCTTCTAGAATAAAATTAAAAGCAAGGCAGAGAGTAGCAAACAGCACTCACCTTTATTGCTCGCCTTGGAGCTTTGTAAATAGAGGGCAACGTTGCACTGTTTGGTTTGGGGTGAGGGAAGGGGGTTATTATGAGAAAATGAAAAACAATCAGGTTGAGAATTGTGGGGGGAGGGGTGGTGACTGACTGCAGTGGTCCTGTGGGCCCGATTGGGTGGGGCTCAGGGGTCCGGCCTATCCCTCCTGGTTGATGGCTGCGGGCAGTGCCTCTGACTTCTGCTACCTTGGAGCTGAGACTCTCCTCCTCCGTTGAATGTAAACAAACCAGAGTCCTCTCCCTGTGATAACTGTGACATGAGAAGCCATTTCTTCCTTGTTAACTAGAAAAAGCCCACCCCCGAGAAACCTCGTTCCCAATGCCAGTGCACTGCTAATGGAATTTTTAACTCGACCTAACCGCACCTGAAGGTAATCAGCTCTGGGCCAGTTGTGCATTCGAAGTCCCTGTCAGGCTGACAGGAGGGCAGAATTAGATGGTTTGATAACATTTCTCTCCGGGCACCACTGCCACGGTGTTGGGGCGAGTGCCCGAGGGAAGGCTCTTGTCAGTTTGTCCCTGCTCTCCCACCCAAATAGGATGAGACACCTCCACCCTCATCCTGACTTGGGTGTCCTGACCCCAGGGACGTGGGGTCTGGTTTTCAGAACATCGTGTACGCATTTCTCTCCCCAGAACACAGACTGTTGAGGTTCAAGGTGTTAAAATAAGGCTCTGCCCTGCATACCTTCTTCAGACAAGGGTATTTTTCTAACAGGAGGCAAACTATACCTTCCAATTTTCAGTATTCACCCCAAACTCACAGAAAGTTCTGCAAACAGCGCCTAGTCATTGGCAATGCCAGCCAGCTATTTTGAAGTGGCATTCTATACTTAGCATGGGATGGAATCTTTAGGCAGGGAACTTTCAAGAAGCAAGATTTTCATGTAGAAACTTGAGGCCATTTTCAGAGATCCTCTCTAGCCATATGCATAACTCTGCCCCCCCCATTCCTAATTCCATTTTAGAAGCTTAAAAATATAATTTTTTCCTTTTCCCAATTTTGTCTTTTTCTACTTGGCAAATATCGATTCTTTTCTGTGTCCCAAATGGAGATGGAATTAGCTTGTCTGTCTGTTTCTTAAACAAAATAAACAAACAACTTCAATATGTAGAGGCCCAGACCCTGCCAAATGCTTTTTTCGGTATGCCAATGTCACCCAGGAATGTCAGCTCAGCCCCATGATTAGCATTTTACAATTGCTACAGAGCCAAATGTTGAGAGAATCACGAGTGCTGCTTTCGGCCCCGTGAAAATTACAGCGTAAGAAGTAGAGTTTTTCAATCATAGGGCAGAAAATAAAAAGTAGAAGTCCAGGAATCTGGGATCCATGTGACTCTCATTTTCAGGCCACTCATTTTACAATCAAAACTGGGGTCTAAAAAATGTATGCATGTTAAATCCTGTTGTACTTTTAAAACACTTTCTACTCTAAAGTTTTACATTATGAGTCCACTTTAGGTGAAGGTTTTTAGACCCCAATTTTCAACTTAAAAAAGTAACTGACATTAAGCAGAAAGCCACAAAGGGGAAGTATTTGCAAAACATTTATCTGACAAACAACTTGTATCTAGAACACGTAAAGAACTCTGAAGATTAATAAGACCAGCAAACCAATTAAAAATGGACAAAAACATAACTGAAAACACACTTTGCCAAAGAAGATAAACAAACAGCCAATTAGTGCATGAAAAGATGTTCAATACCACTGGGTACTGGGAAATGCAAATTAAAGCCACAATGAGATTTCACTACATGCCTGTCAGTATTGCTCAAATTAAAAAGAAAGCCCACATCAAGTGTTGGTGAGAATATCAAAGAGCTGGAACCTTCTCATACTTTGCTAGTAAAAACGCAAAATCATATAGCTAATTTGGAAAATAGCTTGGCATTCTCTTAAAATGCTAAACACAGATAATCCATCAATTCCACTCCTAGATATTGACCCAAGAGAAATAAAAACATTTCTACATAAAAATATATTTGCAAACGTTTATAGCACCTTTATTTATAATTGTCCTAAACAGGAAAACAACCCAAGGTATCCTTAACTGGTGAACAGATACACAAATTGTGTCATTTCCATTCAAAGGAATACCATTCAGCAAGAAAAAGGAAAGAGTTAATGGCACACAGCAACCTAGATGAATCTCAAAACATCGTGATAAGTGAAAGGAGCCAGATACAAAAGATTAAGTACGGTGTGATGCCATTTATGACAGTCTAGAAAAGGGAAAATTATAGGAACAGAAGACAGATCAGTATCCAGAGGGGAAGGGAACTTTTGGGGGTAATGGAAATATTTTATGTCTTGATTGTGATAGTAGATAAGCAACTATGTTCTGTAGTCAAAACTCATGCACCTGTATACTTGAACAGAGTGAATTTTATTGTGTGTAATTTATACATCAATAAAACTGATCTGGGCCAGACAGGTGGCTCACACCTGCAATCCTAGCACTTTGGGAGGTGGCCAGGCAGGTGGATTACTTGAGCTCATGAATTCGAAACCAGCCTGAGCAAAAGCGAGCCCCCCATCTCTACTAAAAATAGAAAAACTGAGGCAAGAGGATTGCTTGAGCCTGAGTTTAAGGTTGCTATGAGCTATTATGACATGGCACTTTACCCAGGGTGACAGCTTGAGACACTGTCTCAAAAAAAAAACAAAACTGATTTTATTTAATTAATTAATTTATTTATTGAGACAGAGTCTTACTTTGTCACCCTTGGTAAAGGTCCGTGGCATCATAGCTCACAACAACTTCAATCTATTGGGCTCAAGTGATCTGCTTGCCTCAGCCTCCTGAGTAGCTGGGACTACGGACACCCACCACAATGCCTGGCTACTGTTAGAGACAGGGTCTTGTTCTGCCTCAGGCTGATCTCTAACTTATGAGCTCAGGCGATCTACCCACCTCAGTCTCCCAAAGCGCTAGGATTACAGGCGTGAACCACCAAGCCCACCCATTAAAACTGTTTTTAAGAAAGAAATCACCAAGGGCCAGGTGCGATGGCTCATGCCTATTGTCCTAGCACTCTGGGAGGCTGAGGCAGGTGGATTGCCTGAGCTCACAGGTTTGAGACCAGCCTGAGCCAGAGTGATACTGCATCTCTAAAAATAGCCAGGTGACATGGCGGGTGCCTGTAGTCCCATCTACTCAGGAGGCTGAGGCAAGAGAATCACTTGAGCCCAAGAGTTTGAAGTTGCTATGAGCTATGACACTACAGCACTCTAGGGAGAGCAACAAAGTGACACACTGTCTCAAAAAAAAAAAAAAAAGAAAGAAAGAAAGAAAGAAAGAAAGAATTCATGAAGACTAGGTGGGGTAGGGTGAATAATTACCCCCCAAAACACCCATGTCCTAATACCTGGAACCTATGAGTGTAAGAGACTTTGCAGATGTAATTAAGTTAAGGGTCTTTTTTTTTTCTGAGACAGAGTCTCAAGCTGTCGCCCTGGGTAGAGTGCTGTGCTGTCACAGCTCACAGCAACCTCCAACTCCTTGGCTTAAGCTATTCTCTTGCCTCAGCCTCTCAAGTAGCTGGGACTACAGATGCCTGCTGCAATGCCCAGCTATTTTTTGGTTGTAGTTGTCATTGCTGTTTGGCAGGCCTGGGCTGGATTCGAACCCATCAGCTCTGGTGTATGTGGCTGGCACCTTAGACACTTGAGCTATAGGTGCTGAGCCAAGTTAAGGGTCTTGAGATCGGGAGATTACTCTGGATTATACCAATGGGTCCTCAATGCAATTGCAAGTGTTCTTATGTGAGCCAGGCAGAGGAGGAGGCCGTATGACAGAGCAAAGGGAAGCAGAATCAGAGACGGAAGAGGCTATGCTAATGGCTTAAAGATGGAGTAAGAGGCCATGAGCCAAGCAATGCAAAAAATGCAGCTCTAGAAATGACAGAAGGCAAGGGGCAGATTCTCCCTTTTGTCCTCTAGTACAACCCTGTCCACACCTGAACTTTAGCCTGGTGAAACTGAACTCAGACTTTTGACCTCCAAGAATGTAAAAGAAGAAATTTATTTTGTTTTAGGTTGCTAAATGTGTGGCAATTTGTTACAGCAGCTAGCGAGGGGTCCTTAAACTTTTTAAACAGGGGGCCAGTTCACTGTCCCTCAGACCATTGGAGGTCTGGACTGCGGGCCCCGGGACGAGTCAGCTGCTAAGCAGGACAGGCAGCAGCGGCAAAAACACCCGGTGGGCTGAATAAATGTCCTACACGGGCCTCATGTGGCCCGCGGGCTGTAGTTTGAGGATGCCTGAAAGAAATTAATACGCTAGGGAACAAATAAAAACTGGAACACAGGCTGGGTGCCCGTAGTACAGAGGTTGTGGAGCTGCCCACATACACTGAGTCTGGAGGGTTCAAACCTGGCCTCGGCCTGCTAAGCAACAATGACAACTGCAACAACAACAACAAAAATAGCCGGCATTGTGGCAGGTGCCTGTGGTCGCAGCTACTTGGGAGGCTGAGACAAGAGAATTGCTTCAGTCCAAGAGTTTGAGGTTGCTGTGACACCACAGCACTCTACCAGGGGCGGCATAGTGAGACTCTGTCTCAAAAAAAAAAAAAAAATGGAACACAGATTGCAAGAGATAGACATGCTCTCACTTAATCACAGGCTCGCCCTTACCTCCCCGTCTCTGCCAACCTAATTCTCTGAGTGGTGAACCCTAGGTAGCTGCATTTGGGCCTAAAGCTGATGTCTTAGGTGACCCAAACTTTGAGACACACTGGTCTAGACAGAGCATTTTCTATTTTCATAATCATAATTCAGTACAATTCCTGCTTCTTTATCTTAGGTAGAACACTTCGTTCTATGCCTGGCGTCCAGTAGGTACTCAGGAAATGTATTTATCTGCTTTATATCTCCATAAACACACACCTCTGTTTTCTGAGTAAATTCCACATTCTGTGATTCTTGATATAATTCTGCTCTTAATCAATCACATTTTACTAAAAGCCATTGGTATGAGAGCCTACCTTGGCCAAGCATGTCACTCATTGTGCTTTATAAACCCCCGGCTTCATTTACTGTTGATGGATTCTAGAAGCACTGAAAGCAGACAGGCTTTCCGCCCCACAAAGGGGAGGCCAGGCAAAACAACTGTCAAAACATACACACAATTGGAAACTGGGACTGGAAACTGGGACTCTTCGGGGTTTTTTGCTTCTATATTCTGTCCTTGAAGTCCAGAGACCATCTAGATAAAATTCTGGCATTTGGCAACCCCCATGGACAGCCACGCACCTCCCTCTTTGGCATCCCTCTGTCTATCAGATGCCACCTCTCTCTGCCCAGCTGAAACTCCATGTTGATAAAAGGAGGGCTCCCGTAACCCAGCGCCAGGGCCAGCACCACCCCCGGCCCTGCTTGGGGCATGGCAGGGTCAGCTTTTACTGCAGAAGATGGGTATAGAACAACCTGAAGAGGCTTCCATGGTGTTGACTTTACCATACGTGACCTTCAGATTGATGAGAGAAGGGTATCGATGACATGAGATCGGCAGTGCTCGAGAACCCTCTCTGGTTGCCTGCACTGGATGATAGCTAACAGAAGCCTGCAAATGTCTAGGCACTGGTGCAAGATCCATTTAACTTGGTTAGTAAAGCTGACAGTTTGCACAGTTTAAATCGTGTCCAGTGAAAACTCAAGCCCTATCAGATAACAATTGAAAAGAAAAAAAGTGAGAGAGAGGAGTGAGGGGTAATGTTAAGGCCAGAATTACCAAACAGTTTCATTTGTGTGCAGGCAAATTTATGTTTCTAGGAGATTCTGCCAGGCTACTCTAGCAGTTTTAGCAATGCATCGCCCTCCCCATGTTTATCAAATATTTAAACACCTCATTTTTATTGAGCCATAATGTCTGCTGAATATGTAAGCAAAAGGATGAATTTTCTTTCTCACAGCAAGAATACAATGGCAATTCTTCATTCATCAACTGTGCCCATTTATAAAATAAAGTCACATTTGGATTCTCTTATTTGCTAGAAAAAATAAATAAATCATTCTCTGCCTTCCATAAATACATATTATCTAGGTCCAGATCAATTGATTGATCTATCACAACATTAATTGATCAACATAGCTTCTGTCTGTCCATTTATTCATCAGAGAAAGAAGCAGATGACATTTAATTAGTTCCATAATGGAATAACACTTTTCCTCCAATTAGCACAGCTATGAATGTGATAAGAAGGTTCTATTTCTTGAAGGCAAGTAATATTTATTATTTCGTTGCACCAGCCCTAACAAATCAGTTCAGAGACTCAACATCTCCCGTTTAAAATGAGTATCATTGGTCAGAAATATCCATTTTAAGTGTAGTGCCTATGATGTAGTCTGTAAACTCTCCATCGCAAATGTTTGCGGCTCCAGTAAACTAAACCAGTGTCCCAATCACCTTGCTCATTAGGAGGGACAGTAATCAGGGAACTAATAAAACAATTGGAGCCGAAATCGTATTGTGCACTCACAGCAGCAATGGAATAATGAATAAGCCTTAGAGATAAATGTTCATTTTTCCACCCTGCAAACACATAAACCTCACTTCCTTTCTCACCTTCTAGCCGTATGGGAGTCAACACAGTGATGCGTTGAAATATACAAGAAGTCGCCTCCCATGAAGGAGACGGCTTCTATGATTAGTGCTTTGCATTCACTGGGGATCCGTGCCTGGTTTGTGAGGTTTCTCTCTAAAAAGGCAGAGTCTTTGTTCCAACTCCAGAGATCAGGAATTTGTTCTCATAGCATCAAAAGCATATTTTAGAGATGGAATGTATATTCTGGTATCTCTTTGCAGGGTCAGTGTACTGCTTGTTACAGAGCTTACTGAGGTTTTACGACACAGAGTTTGGGTCAAGAATGAAAAGTTTTGAAGATTTACATTTTTCTCCAGCATTGACCTTTTGGCTTTATTCCTTAATTAAGCAAAGACATGGCAGCAAAAGGGAGTATTATGGGCCTGCTGTATCCCCAGAGCGTTATGAGACACCAGACACAGTTAAGCTATCTCAAGACAACCATGTTCTCTGGAGTTATTTTATTGCTATTATAAAAAATCTTTATTATGGGAAAAAATATGTATTTTTATGCCAGAAGGAGATGAAGATGACAGTTAGGCTGCTGAACGGTAGTTTCAGGTGAGCTTTGTGCCCACGGAGATTGTAAAACACCCAAGACTAGGGGAGGCCTCCTGATAGAATTCTTAAGAAACCTAAAGGGGTATATTAATCTTCGTGAAATTCATAGTTGGAACAGGGTACCATTAACTGGCACTTTCTAGTTATCAAGATATTTTATGAAACTGAAAAATGTCCTATTACACTTGCTAACAGGGGCAACTTTGGGGGTGTGGCTAATGAAATAATCTCTTTCCAGATTGTCTTGACTGCAAGAACCTTGAGATCCTGACTCCCCCAAAGATAGTTGCTGCTTTTGTTCTGTGCTGCTTCTCAGGGACTTCTGGAGAAGCTTCTGCGTGAGTTTGCTTTCCCTTTACTAAAGAAATGAAAATCATTAATGGAAGATTTTGAATTGTTGCATTTTTCTTTTCCGTTGAGAATCTGGCACTTTTAAATTTTGTATTGTTTTTAAAGCAATTAAACCACCCTCTCTTCCCCCGAGCAAAAAATAACCTTGACTTAAACTACTCATACCTCTTTTGGTGGATGTTTACCAAAGTAAGACTTCTTCAAAAAACATTATTACTCAACTCAGCCATTAAAAAATATGAATTTGCTGGGCGCAGTGGCTCACACCGTAATCCTAGCACTCTGGGAGGCCAAGGTGGGTGGATTGCCTGAGCTCATGGGTTTGAGACCAGCCTGAGCAAGAGCAAGACCCCCTCTCTAAAAAATAGCCCAGCATTGTGGCTGGTGCTTATAGTCCCAGCTGCTCAAAAGGCTGAGGCAAGAGAATCGCTTGAGCCCAGGAGTGTGAGGTTGCTGTGAGCTATGACGCCATTGCACTCTACTGAGGGTAACAAAGTGAGACTGTCTCAAAAAAAAAAAAAAAGAATGGAAAAACAAACACTACATATACTCACTATTAAATTGGAACTAACCAATCAGCATTCATGTGCACGGATGGAAGTGAAGTTCAATGGAAGTCACGCAGGCAAGGGGTGAGGGATGGGAGGAGGAGGGTACCGGTGAAATCATACCTTAGGGGTACAATGTACATATCTGGGCGATGGGTACTCTTATAACTTTGACTCAAACAATACAAAGGAATCCATGTAGCCAAAACAGTTATCCTCCTGTAATAGTCTGAAAAACAAAAATTTAGCCATGCAAAACAAAAGAAATATATACATGTATATAAATAGTTACATATATATGTGTGTGTGCATATATATATATATATATGAAATTACTTAAGCCTTTCATCATGGGACTCTTTTGCTACCAGGAAAAGTCTGTCTCCTTTCTTATCTATTAATCTTTGTGCTTATTATCTACATTTCTGTCCTACTGAATTCCAGAGGGAATTTGAAGTGGTTCTTGACTTTATCTCTCTCTGGCTTTTATTAATAATGGATCTTCTAGGAACTACCTCCTGGAGTTTACCTGTCTCATATATATCTGTAGCCTCCCCACCGATAACAGGATTATTTCCCTTCTACTCATGGCAGAGAGAGATGAATTGGGACCCCGAGTCTGCACTTTAGGGTCTGAACTGGGGAAATCGTGCTGGCAGAAGGAGGAAGCATTAGCATCTTGCACAAGAGTTGTGGTCTCTCCTGTATACTCCAGGTCAAGAGGAAGCCAAGAATTTCATGTTCAAAAGGGGAGTCCCACAGAACAGATTCTGGGGGTGGGTGGGCATTGTTTCTTCATTTGTGAGGCACCACCTTTACAGACAGCCCTGTGACAGTGAGTTACAGAGCAACACTTCTTGCTATCTAAGTTAACCACGTGGCCTCCTACCTGAGAATCAACTCCCACCAAAAGGCTTGGTGTCTATAGCTCAGCAGGCTAGGGCATCACCCATACGCATCAGGGCTGGTGGGTTCAAACCTGGCCTGGCCCTGCCAAACAACAATGACAACTACAAAAAAAAAAATAGCCAGAGTTGTGGTGGGCACCTGTAGTCCTAGCTACTCGGAAGGCTGAGACAAGAGAATCACTTGAGCCCAAGAGTTTGAGGTTGCTGTGAGCTGAGATGTCACTGCAGGCACTCTACTGAATGTGACACAGTGACACTCTGTCTCAAAAACAAACAAACAGACAAAACAAAGAACAAATTCCACCAAAAAAATCACCAAAGAATCTTCTCATGTTTTTACCTAAAGACAGACTGAGACTATTTTTTTTTCCCCTCTAAGACAGTTTTGCTCTGTGGCCTGGGCTAGAGAACAGTGCTGTCATCATAGTTCCCTGCAACCTTGAACTCCTGGCTTCAATTAATCCTCCTGCCTTGGCCTCCCAAAGTGCTAGCATCACAGGTGTGAGCCACCACACCCAGTCTGAGACTAGTTTTTTAAATCCATTGTTACTTTAGTTATCTTTCACATGAGGAAGTTTGTTGCTCTGGTTTTGCTGCATTTGGCCCCCTCAGAGTCAGCAGCTCCACACAG
The DNA here is from genome assembly GCA_963574575.1 of Galagoides demidoff. Lineage (NCBI taxonomy): Eukaryota > Metazoa > Chordata > Mammalia > Primates > Galagidae > Galagoides > Galagoides demidoff. Next base: position 23,401 of record CAUYQV010090185.1, read on the forward strand.
CCCCCATCCCGTCCTCTCCTTCCACACAGGGGTGCTGTAGGTCAAAGCTCACCACCCACATTGGGGTGCACTTAAAATCTTCCAGCTCAAGGTCATGGCCCACTTTTTAGCAATTTTTATTTTTTAGTACAATAATACTGCAGTCCAGGGATTTAGAAAAGTCCCTTGAGTTATAGTAGGATTTCATTGGTTGATCCAGCAGGTTCTCTGTGCAGGGCCTGTTTGGGGCGATGCAGTGAAGGGCCAGCAGGACACATGAGATGAGACACCATCCATGCTTCTGTCAGGAACGTCATGGTGTTGGGGGAAGAGGAGTAGGTTCCTTTTCTCTTCTGACCCTACAGAGTAGACCGCTGAGGGCATGTGAACTGGCAATAGAATTTCAGCTAGAGGAGATTTGGGAGTGAGGAGACAAGGCCTGGGCTTGTAAATTGGAGAAATCATTGCAGCTAATTTTATTCTTTGCTGCCTTAGATATTTAGAGTCCTTTCCTTATGGCAGAAACCTACTGGCTGCCAATTTCCTAGTGAGAAAGTCATTTTAGGTTTTTGTTTTAATATATTCATATTTTGGACAGACTTTGTTTCGTAGGGTAAGTTTGTTGGCTCCACCCTAAGGAAGGGTGCTCAAATTATGAATGTTGTTGTCAAACCATTCAACACAGTTCCGTGGTTTCTTTCCAGATACCAAGTGGTGTCCAGCCTGCCCTATGAGCCAGTCCAAATTTGCAGATCTCTCTTTCTGTTGCGAGAGCTGAGTAATCTTAGGAGATTGATGCCACTGAATGTCCCCACAGCATAGCTGTCAAGTATGGAGGCTCAAAGTTTCGCCAATTCATTTTATCAACTATCAGAGCTTATTGAGTTACTCGTGTGTTCCTTCTCTTCCAAAATGCTGTGTGCTTTTCCCGCGGTGCTCTTTTATTTTGAAGGCCCCAATGAAGGCACCCAGGAGTCAAGGGAAAAAGCCTATCCATAATGAACCAGTGTGAGCAATGTAGGAAAGATATGGTACCAGGCTGACAGAAAAGCAAGTTCTAGTTTTCCTCCTTCTAAAAGATTACATCAAACAGGTTTAAAATAATGGAAAGTATCTGGTCTCTCTGCATGTGGTAGCAGAAAGGTGACTGACACCAATGAGACAATGTTATACAGGCTGATGTTTCCTGAAACACTTGAAATTCTATGTTGTACATAACAAGGTTAGAGTACTTGGCCCTGAGGAACAAAATGGATCAAAGCCAACTTATAAATTGGCACTGCAACTCCAGGTTTGAATGGAAATAGCCAAGAAACCATAAAGCAAATGCATAGTCCAGCTATAATTTTTGTTATTATCATCAACTTTGTCTGTTTTTTTTTTTTAATGCTGCCGAGATGATGTAGAAAGTAGCATTTGAGCAAGGTAAGTGATGATTAGCATATGGCAAGAAGACTTCTGGATAATCGATCATTCAATAAGAAGTACCCAAACACAGAACTGGATCATTGTTAGAAAGAAATAGAGAATTGATGTCAGATAGACACACATATACACATACTCACACATACACCCTACCAAATCTGGTTCCCAATCTTTTGCCCAATTAATGAAAATTCCAAAGAATTGTATTCAATTCAGATTTTTAACATCGATGACCCAGCGGAATCCCATTGTATGTCATACTATTTCACCTAGTTAAGGCCCAAGATGATTCAGTAGAGAAGAAATTTCAGCTCCTTGCACTTAGCAAAGTATTTGTTATGGAAGGATTCCAGAGCCTTTCAAATTCCAGTAGCCATGAAGGGGCTCAAAAAGGGGGAACATTCTTGTTTCTGCTGGCAATTTATTCATTTTGCAGTGAGCAAGTGCCAAAGTTTTGTTGTTGTCGTCATTTCTTTTTTTTTTTGGTTTTAAATGGGTTTTGCCTGAGAGTCCAGAACTGAATGCATTCTTTTTTTGCATGAAAACTCTGTCTATGGCATTACAGCTCGATTAGGTTACAGGATTCTAACTTGTTCCTGGACAACACGAGTTTGTCTGCCACTGTGCTTTGTTGCTGTTTTGTTAGTGTATTAGCAGTTGAATCCAACATTTAAAATGATTATGGCCATATCCCCAACAGCAGCCTTGCTCTATCTCGTTGTATTGTCATTAGAATTCTGTTGTGATGTTTACCTTATCCTTCCTTGAGAAACTGGGTTACTTCCTCTGTCCGAACCCCGCGGGGAAGTCAGAAAATCAACGTTTGCAGTAACGTGGCAATGCATTTTAAGAAGAATCAGCTCCTAAGAAGTGGGGAGAAAATGTATTACCAGACTTTGTAGAGGTGAACAAGCCCCAGCAGGTTGGAAACCGAGAGGAGTACGGTCCCTATGGCCACCCGGGCCCCTCCTGCCCGCCCCTCGCACGGGCGTCCCTTGCTCCAGGCCGGGCCCCAGTCGCCGCTGCTCCCAGAGGAGCTGGGCCCTCGCGCTCCCTCCAGGATGGGACAGGATATGACAGCCCGGTTTGTGCACTAGCATCCTTAATATTTCCTTCCTTTCAGAAGCAAATAGAGCGTTCCCTTATCTGAATGCTAATTTCCTAGTTAAAAACCCTCCCTTGCTGACAAGGGACTGAAAGAGTTTTAAATCACAGATGTAGAGTATCAAATGCAATAATGCTCTTGCAATAGTGCATTGAAGCCTCAATTAATTAACCCTTGGGCTAAGTAGGCAGGTACATGGCGGTGGCCGCAGGCGGTGGATGGATGAGATTTAAATGTGCATCTCATTTCCCCAGCACGGAGCATGCCGTTTGGTTCAGAAAGGAGTCATTTTGCACACTCGCCTCATTTACTCGCTGCTTTAATCCTCCTAATTCCACCTGAGATCGGGGGAGAATTGAAAAGGAAGGCGAGGAGCAGGGGCTGCGGGCCGGGCTTTTGTTGCGCGCGGTCCCCGGGGGCCGCTCCTCGCCGGGCCGCGCGGGGGCTCCCGCCTTCCGAGCGGGCGTCGGTGGGAAACCTGAGAGCCGAGACCCAGGGGGATGGGGCGCATTTTACACGTTTAGGGGTGCGGGCGGTGCTTGGGGAGGATGGCCGGCCTGGGGCCGGGGTCCGCGGCCTGCGCTGGCGGGCGTGCCGGCGGGGCGGGGGCTCGGACCCCGCGGCCTGTTAGGGGTCCCGCCGCCCCGGGTTGGGATCCCCTCGCAGCCCTCGCCGGGCCCGGGTGCCGTGTCCCGCGCCGACTCGGTGTAACTCTCCAGCTCATTTCTCTCCACGCGATTTACCATCTGTGAACTCGTCTTTAACCTAATAAAAATCATCTAGCTTTTGACTAACAAGAAAAGGAAACAGTGCTCATTGTGGGGTTTGGGGAAAATGGCTTCACTAATGTGCAGGATGAGAACGGAGTGATTTATAGGCGGTTTTAACTGTAGGCTATGATTAGGGGGCTGGTAGTAAGTGCATTAGATGTCTAAGTGTGGCAATAGAGTAAATAGGCGTTTTATTTATCGCAGTGCCAGGGGCCTCTTAGCGGAAGAGCGCTTCTCCAAATTGAAATATAGCAGAGTTTACACTCCTGATTAGGGCTTCAAGCGCAGAGCCCAAGGCTATCAGCTAAGCAGAAACAACGCTCGCTGACACCTAATTGTCACTGGATTAATGTGCAAACAGGGACAGCGAACAGCAACAACAAATAACCTAGTGTCAGAGCCGTTGGTGGCAGTGTCCACTCGCAGTGACTTGGGGCCAAATTGGAGTTTATATGTCAAAACAGGCTCAGATCAATGTGTCGGACTCCTCCTGCAAAGGGCTGGATGGAGTCGTGGCAGTTGCTGATCTATGTGCGCGCGGGCGTATTATGTGCTGGGGAGTGGAGGGGCGCAGGCAGACGGAGGTGGTGAAATGCCTTTCCATTAATTTTTTTTCTGCTTTATGCTCCCGAATTCACGGCTATTAAGATAAATTTATGTGAATCAGGTCTTTCTCTCCAGGATCTTGTGACTTTCGCCTGTGTCTCCATATAAAATTTAATAACCCTGTTTGTGAATCAAATCATTCCCACAACAACAGATTCAATCTGGGTTGCCACCTGTCTGGCTTTGGACAAGAGCAACCGAATATGGCAGCTGGGTTCCAGCTTTTCATGGGGGCTGGTGGTTGGTCGGCTGCCTGGTAGGTCAGTTTGCCCTGGGGTTTTCCAAACAGGAGTAGATGCGGCTGACATCTGAAAGGGAAGGGGAGGACAACCTTCCATAGTCCCAAGACCTCCCCCCCTTTTTAATGACCAAGTAGGTGGCAGCCCTATTTTAAAAACACAAGAATTCATGAGTTTCAAGCAAATGGAGGAATAGATTACCATCCAAGAAGTTCCTATGCTCACTCATTTTTCTTCTACAATTAGCCATTTAGGGAGGGAAAAAGTCACAAATACATGAATTATGTTCCTAAATGTATTTCTAAAGTTCTTAAGTTTTATTGAGCATGAAAGTTGGTCTTTCCCTGTGTTAAGGACTGAAGAAGCTATAGAACTAGCTAGTGGCTCAATGGTGCAAAGTCTTATGATTTAAACTTGACATTTGCAATTTTTTGCCGTAAAATATTACTTTCTTTATTTCAAGACTTTAGTTGAAAACCTCGTAATTCCCTTTAAGCTCCATTTGATTGTCAATTGCACAACTCTCTCTAAAGCTTAGGGCTTATGATTTTCATACACACCTGATTTATGCTTTTTGTGTCACAATATAATGTACTTTGGTACAGCTCCCACTTATTTCCCTTGCATCATGAGAGCTCTCCCTTTCAGAGGCTGGGAGTTTTATAGTGCAGCTATGAAAGAGTTGTGACCTGGCCGTACATCTCCCTGAATTGTCCGAAATTGCCTTTTTTGCTGCCATATTCAGCCTTCTGTGCCACTCCATATAATGTATTTTCAGAAAATGGTGACCTGGCTATTTACATATCTGGAAAACAGAGCGAACTAAATTTCACTACTGAAAATTTCGATAGTTGGCTGTAGAAAGCCTGTTCATTGCCTCAGGTAGGGGTAGAGGGATGGCAGAATGAGTTCTGGTCGTTGCAAACATTGAGATTTCCTCTAGGCCATTTGTTGTCAGAAAGCATGGAGCTGAATCTGCCATGGGTAAATCCCAGATACATTTTACTAATGATATGCTGGATCAATTCAATCCATTTTAGCTGTAAAACTCTAAAGCTATCCAAGCTACTGATTAGAGTGTAAAATGAGAGTTAATGCTCTACATTAGAACAATACTTAGAAAACCAAAATGTCACAAGTAAATATGAAGTTTTCTGAAAACCTATCATGTATACAGAGGATGCAAAAAAAAGTGTACACATTTTAAGAAAGGAACAAACTATTAAATTTCTAATACTCAGGTCATTTTGACTTCTGCAATTACAAGAGGTGCTCAAACATGACTTGCATCAATCTTTCATTATTGGCATATATTATTCCAATTTTTTTACAGTTTCTTCCTTCCTTAAAATGTGTGTACATTTTTTTTGGCACCCTCTGTATTGTTGTGGTAAAGACTGGAATTCATGCAGGAATTGCCCAGGAACTGGCTAGCCCATTTTGTTGATCCTAATCATTATACTTTGCTGATCTTCCTTTGTTGACTCCTGGAACTGGAAGGAAATATAGGGATGATTAAACCCTCTTTATCACCCTATTTGCAGATGAAGAAACTGAGGCCCAGAAAGGTTAAAAGTCTTTGCTCAAAGCCACACATACACATACAAATAAATATTCCAAGGATTCCTCCCTGTACATCATTATTCCGGTCATGCCATAGCACTTTAGGTATATAAGAAAACATTGACTACTGTTATTATACTCCGCCAACATTAATTATTCAGGCATTTGTAAATATTAAAATTCTTTTGGAACATAACTCTTTCTTAAATTATTGATTTAAGAAATAATTTTAAATGGGTGTCACTTATCTAGAAATTATAAAACAATTACAATTGCAAAGACATTTCCAGTATTTGAAAGTGTTGCCATGTCTTATTTATTTGAGGTTGGGGTTTTATTATTTCTCTTAAAATTTTCTACTTCTTTTATCTCCCAGTCTTTTTGCTGTTTTGGCTTTTTCCCTTCTCCTTCAGGCTTCTAGGAAGAAACTAAGACTCAAAGAAGTCAATTTTATCATTACTTGATAAAAATTTCATAAAGAAAACAAGCCAGAACTTCCAGATAGAATGCAGTTTGACATCATGCTTTTCCCCGGCTCTCACTGAGATCTGTACCCAAGGAGCACCAGGTTAGGCACAGTGGCTCACACCTGTCATCCTAGCACTTGGGGAGGCTGAGGTAGCAGGATTGCTTCAGCCTAGGAACTTAAGGTTGCAGTGAGTTATGCTCGTGCCACTGCCCTCTATCCTGGGCAGACCCAGAGTAAGACCCTGTCTCAAAAATAAAATTAAATAAAATTAATTAATTAAGCATCTGAACTGTTGATGTAACTAGCTGAGTAAACTAAAATCAAAGTATGTTAACCAAGAAAAAGTTAGCACCACAATAATTTTGAGTGTGATTATTTAAATCTAGATCTAATCTGAAATTTCTGGTAATGTGGTAAGACTCTGGGTAATATTTGGCATCTCTGGAAGGCATTATCAGTCTTCAGGGAACCTGCTGAAATCTAAGCTGGAACCATCACTGAAGCTGAAAGCCTGGAGCCTGAGCCACTATGTACACTGACCAGATCCACTCACTCTCTCTTGCCCACACTGAGTTCTTGAGAATTTCAAAACCAATCATCTTCAAAATAATTGGTACTAGTACTGGTACTACTTTTATATAATAGGCAGATTAAACTTGATTCTAGCTTCATAAACTGAAATGATTGTAGGAAATTCTCTTAAAGGAATAGAGAAGGAAAAGCTATTCCAGAATTATCTCCATGAAGGAACATCATTTGTGCTGGGTGAACAACCGGGAGGCATTTGATAGTCGTCAGAACCATTTCAGAGAGAAACACCAGGTACCAAAGGGAAAGACCACTAACGTGGGCCAGGGCGAGGCAGGAATTATGGCCATGGCTCTAGGACCACCGAGTGGAGTGACCTTGAGCAAGTCACTGTCAAACAGCCATGAATTGTTGGTTTCCTAACCTATAACCAGGGGACCAGGCACAGAATTTCTTAAGGTGAGGTCTATAAACCATGTAAGTTAGCATCTGCCCTATCTCTCCATGGGGTTCTGGTGCAATCCAGAGTTTAACATGCTTGGGACCAAACGACCCACACATTCTCTTATTAATGTGAAATTTTTAGTCACTTAAGCTTTAGCAATTTAAACTTTACTAATACAGTTTGTGGAAGAGATGCTGCCAACTGACCACAGGAGAACTTCATTAGACAGCCTCTGTAAGGACAGCTTAGATTACACGTACCTCATGGAGAACTTCAGTGGATGTCTCTATCTGCTTTTTAACATTCTATTTTAAAAATAAAGTAATATATTTCTCTAATATCATAGTTATCATTAATCATCATAGTAAAGATGATTCATGGAGTAAAGCTACTGTGAGATGTCCTCTCCCTGATTTTCTCACTTATTTAAGTTAATCTGTTGTAACTTTAGCCTGATTTCATGTATATAGTCATGTAACTTATTTTTTTGTTTGCGTTTTTCAATCTTTGAAATAGAATGAAAACAAAAATACTATTAAATCAATATTCTTTTAGGATCAGGCCAGCAGCCCGGTTCTTTAACATCATAAAATGATATGTCTTTACATAAATATTCCTTTTATTTAAACATTATTAAGAGCAGACAAGTTAGATTATATTCCAAACACGTGTGTTCTTCTTTGGCAAGCAATGTGTAGAAATCACGTTTTTTATTCTGGTGCCATAGAGCTTATTCCATTTCTCATTTTATAACTGCATTTTAAAATCCAGTAGGCATTTCCTATATGGGGCCTGCAAGATTTCTCAGATTCAATGTGTTTTAAAAAACCCATTTTGTGGGTTTTGTTTTTTTGGAGACAGAGTCTCACTTTGTTGCCCTCTGTAAATTGCTGTGACATCATAGCTCACAGCAACCTCAAACTCTTGGGCTCAAGCGATCTTCTTGCCTCAGCTTCCCGAGTAGCTGGGACTACAGGCACCCAACAAAACCTGGCTATTTTTAGAGATGAGGTCTCACTCTTGCTCAGGCTGGTCTCTAGCCTGTGAACTCAGGCAGCCACCGGCCTGGGCCTCCAAAGTGCTAGGATTACAGGCATGAGCCACTCAATTTGCATGGTTCTTAGGTGGTTAAAATAAAAGCAAAATTATGTGATAAGCAGTAAGTTTCTCTTTCTATCATGTTTAATATCAGTTATGGAGGAACAATGTATTGTGTGCTTTCTATATATATCTTCTTTGTAAGGTAGGATTTTTCTCCCCTTTCTTAAGGGAAGTTTTTCTAAGAGCACATCTTTTTAATGGTATTCTTTTCCCTTCTCAGTGAGGGACTATTGATTGAGTGGACACCGCTTACTGTAGCCGTTCTGAGCTGCCAGCAGCAGAGTTTCCTGTGATTGATTTTATATAGCACCTTTTATACTTGAAAAATCCCAAAGCACTTAACAGAGAGTGAGTCTGACGCTGATAGTGATGGTGTAGGCCAACGCCGACAATGGCACGCACTGGGGACAGTGCACGTTGCCTCGGATTCTCCACCTCTCCGGAGAGCTGCTGGCCAGGTCACCACCATTCTCTAGAATCCCAGACTAGAAAGGACGTCCATCTATCTTCAGAGATATTCCTTGGTCTCTACCCTGACCAGCCACCGCAAGGTAGATTAGATCGGCCACTATGGGTGGTTTCAGAGGAATCGTTTGCTCTCTAATCCTCTATTTCCTCCTTGGTTCAATATGGTGGTTGGATTTGGTGGTGCTATCCATCCAGTTGGAAGTTCTAAGATTCTATTTCTGGACTATGCTTTGAGCCTCAAGTAGATTCAATAAAACATCATCGTCTCTCACTTCTTTTAACGCCCAGCACAGTGCCTAGCACATAATAACTCCCTCAGTAAATGTTTGTGGCGTGAATCTTTAGAAATGACAAGTGTCCTTTCATTGCAAGAGAAAAGTAGTTTCAATTTAGTATATGGGGTACTCATGGCCTAGCACTTCTACCTCAGCAATGAGTGTGCAAAGTAAACCAACCCTTTCCACAGAAGTAGCAAAAAGGGGGCCAGAAGTAATGCTTTTCTTCTCCTTATCTTTTTCTACCTGGCTTTGATGCAAAAGGCTGAAGCTCCTTGCCTCACTTGCAGGGTGGGGGAGGAAAGAAGCAGAAATTGACAAGGTAAGAAGAAGGGCCTTTAAGCTAAGAAGTGCGGCCTGTTAACCGCCAGTGAAATGAGTAGGAGGGAGAAGAGACACACAGACCTTGAGGCGAGGAGAGGACAGCCTCACCACTTTGAGTAGGTCCTGTCATAACAAGGAGATTATGGTTGAAGGAACTGAAAAAGGCTGTACTAGTCTTAGGAATCCAAGCTGTTATCCAAGCTGTTTTGTCCTCATTTTCACAGAGTGAACTTCCTGAGTGTCTCTAGCACAGAGGTGGAGGATCACTGGGGAGGGGGTGAACGAGAAAGTCACACTGAGTTCCCGGTCCCATACGTCCCTGTTCCCATGGGAGCAGAGAGGTGGCACTATGCCTCTGGGGGAGAGTTGGCAGCTGCCCCATGGCTGCAGCTGGATCCATGCCCAGGTGCCTGTGTGTTGTCACACATCGGATCATCCAGTTAGCTTGCTCCAAAGAGGGGGATTATGTCTAAGTTAAAGTGTGTGTGTGTGTTCCTCTTTACCTGTCCTTTCTATGAGTGTGTGGGTGTATAGAGAGAGAGCACAAGCGTGCACCATAACTTGGAAATTCACTTTCAAGTAAGCAACATATTTTTGTTTTACACAGTGCACTGGACAATTAAATGGTCTCCTTTGAAATTATTTAATCACAAATGGCCTAGGGAGACCCAGTTTACAGATGAAAAAGCGGAGGTCCAGAGAGGATAAATGACTTGTTCCAGGTCACACAGCTAGCAAATGGCAGAGCTGGAATTTAAACCCAGGTTACTAGATGCCGCAGCTTGCTCACTGTGCGCTATGTTTTGCTGTCTCCATGTCAACCTGAAGAAAATTCCTGCTTGATAAAAGAAACTTTATTGTTATGACATGCTAGTATTTGAAGAACTAAGTTGTGAATGTTTACAGTTTACTTTTGAGTTCAGGCCACACAGACAGCTGCTTACTACCCTAGGCTGTTGGTTAAAATGTATTTCTTTTCATTTCACAGGCTTCTACTTTTAGGAACAGGAATAAACATCTATGATGTTCACCCCTGGGGTTCATTGCTATGTGTATTGACTCCATTTGGAGCATCCTTGCAACCTTAATAACCCCATTTCTAAGATGAGAGGGCTGAGCTGGACCAATGTGCTCGAGTTCCCTTCTCACTGGCAGCCTACGACAGCAAGCAGGTGAGAGTCTACTGACCTGCAGCTAAAGAACTGAGCACAACTGTTCAGGTCCACACTGGCTTGCTGGGAGCCGATGATACTTTGAGTGCATTGGGCTCAAAGCCAGGCACATACACACACAGGACACAGTTCCTACCCTCAAGGGACGTGGAATCTAGTGAAGCTTACCTAAAAGGGGCCTGAATACTTGGCAGTTATTAGTCATGTGTTTATTTTTTATTGGTGAATACAAGATTCATTCCTTGTACACTCTGAGTGGTTTAAAGAATATCTAAGGCTGGGCATGGTGGCTCATGCCTATAATCCTAGCACTCTAGGAGGCCAACGAGAGTGGATTGCTTGAGCTTAGAAATTCAAGACCAGTCTGAGAAAGAGCGAGACCCTGTCGCTACTAAAAATAGAAAAATTAGCTGGGCATCATGGCAACTGTAGTCCCAACTACGTAGGAGGCTGAGGCAAGAAGATCTCTTGAACCCAGGAGTTTGAGGTTGTTATGAGCTATGATGCCATGACCCTCTTACCCAGGGTGACAGAATGAGACCCTGTGTCAAAAAAAAAAAAGCCCCCAAACCCCACAGTATCTACACCTGATTAATTACTCCTTCTATCCATTGGAAGGGGAAAAAAACCTATTTAAATAGGTGAATAGACATTGAACAGGCATCTCTGTGACCCACTTTTGGGGGTTCCATATACACACACTACAGGAGCCCTGAAAAAACCATCATGTTGTATTCCTGGTAAGTCACAAAGGGAAACAACTCTACAAGCTCAAACTGTTAGGAAATGTGCCTTAAAAGTAGCACGTAAGGGTGGTTGGGCCTCTGGTGTTTCGGACGGGCATGAGTGAGTGGAGAAAGAACTTGATTGGAAGAACCAAGGCCCGTTCAAGGGGGTGCAGGCAGCCTGGACCACTCGGCAGTTTTATTTGGAAGAAACGCTGGTCAAAAAGCCACAGGGAGTCCTTGCAAGGCCAAAGGAGAGAAAGTTATTCCCTTGGAGAGAGTGGCATTTTGGAAAACTGAAAATCATTTCAGTAATATTGTATGTGAGAATCTTTGTAACCAAAAAGAAATGCAATAAACTTCTCAGTTTGAAGGCTTCTTCAATATTTTACAAATCACGCAATCATCTCCAGCTTTTGGCACAAAGAAAAATCCACATGACAAACCTTATGGAACATTAGCAATATCAAGATAAGCTCCATCTGCAGAATACCGATGACATTATCCCTACCTGCTGCGCGTGGTTTTGAAAATGTGAGGTGGAGGGTCCATTTTTTCCCTGTTAAAAATGGAAATCGGTGTTTGAGTATTCCATGAAGTTCTTCAGGTTCATTAACAAGGTCAAAATCAATGTTATTTTACTGTTTGGAATCATTTTTGGCGGAACAATGAAAAGAAACCATAGTAGAAGTAGTCTTAATATAATCATTTTCTTTTCATTGTTCTTTATGGGAAAATAATTTGGCCCGAAATTTAGTGGTCCCATCAGGGAGGTGATATCTTTAAAAAGGTGGTCTGAAGGACAGGTTTTACTGTACTTTAATAGGCTTATAGATTAATATAAATCTTAATATTCATAATCTTTTACCATTTCTTTTCTCAATATCTGCTCCATCTATACATCTATTTATAATGTATGTTTCAAACACAAGATATACTTGATTTTTATTAAATATACTGATGGTGCTACAGGGACAGCCACTTGACCTAGTTTAAAAAAAAAAAAAGAGCCAGGGGGGTCAAATTTATGAATAGTCTGCTGCTGAAAACAGATTTTTGCAGATAATGCTATGGCCTTAGAGCAAGGCTGCTTTTGCAGTTTTGCCAAGCGCTATCATGTGGGTACGGCCAGGTCAGTGAAAGAAATGTGCACCTCTCAGGTGCCCAGTGTGAGCCACAGATGATTTGATGACACGTGGATTTCTCACCTGACAGCTGGATTTTTCTAATCAGAACCTGGAATGTTTTTAATCTGCATATGTTCACCAAAAAAAAAAAAAAAAGCACAATGATAACTAAATACGAAATTTACTTACTAGATAGAGAAGATATGTAGAGATGTGACGCTTGGCAAGAATAAAGAAATATATGCTAATTTATTTTTATGTGGTTATTTAAAGGAAACATTAAGTGATTTTGGTTTTATTTTGACTCTGAGATTCCTGGTTTGCTGGTAGTCTTATTAGGCTATAAACATTGAAGAAATTAATGAATTGGGTATGTGTGTACAAAATTGATAATGTAAAAATATGCATATATGTATATACATCTTTTTTACTGATTATAAAAGAAATATATCCTCATCATAGAATACTTAAAAATATGGAAAAAAACAATATGCCTGCCAACCACAAAGATCATGGAAACATTTTCTGTGAAACGTGCTCTGTGTTTCACTCAGCTCAGAGTGGCCTGTTTTGTCCAATCTCATAATTACTATTTCCTGTTAATTGGATGTTTGTGTGGCTTTTTTTTTTCTTATGACAAATATAGAAAATAAACATCTTTTTACAGAAATCTTTGTGGGTGTTTCAGATGATTGCCCTCAGGAGCCAGGGATGGAATTACTGGATTACATGGAGAGAACATTTTTAAGGCTTTTGATACATATTGCCAAACCACTTTCTGCAAAGCTTAGGCCAATATATAGCATATTTATTTTAATGAGATTTGATGTATTTTGCCTGCATTATTGAAACAGTGAGGTTGCAGACTTCCAAAGCATTGATCTCCTGGCTTCATAATGAGTTTGTGTTGCGGTTGCTTGGAGGGAGGTGCGTGAAAGTGTTGCTGAGGCCTCTTTGCTCTCTGCAAGTGCTGGTTGTCCAGGTTAATTCACATGAGGGGGTTTTAAAAAAATTGTGTGGTTCTCAGAAATAGTGTTTCATATTTTAAGTATTGATCTTAATTGAAAAAAGAGAACTTGAATAATTGTGCATTTTCGTTACCTTTATATACCTTTTTTGGCAATGAGAAATAACTTTGAAATTTATTAATAGAAAGATGGGACTATAAAAGTACTTATGTCCTCTTGTCCACTCCATTCCCAGCTTTACTGACTTTAAATATTTTGTCCACAGTGCTGTGTACATGACGCTATATATTCCTGCCCCTTCTATTGACAAGGATGTGGCTTTGTGACCACTGATGCCCATGTGCAGAGGCTGGGCTCTCTCTGAAAGCAGAGGACAGTCACTGCCTTTGTGATCCCTGCATACTACACACACTGGGTGGCAACATCAGTTGTCAGATGGCAACGTGTTTGCTGTGCTTGCAACTGTTTAAACCCACGGTTGTCATTTACACACTGTTAGTTACTCCAAAACTCAACAGTAGGTTATGCAGCTTTGGGCGAGAATGAATAACAGTGGGAAATCAGGTAAAGGAAGGAGAGCAAGAAGGCAGAGAAGACAGGCAGCCCCATTCACATTTAAATGCAAAGCCAGGGACTGTGGGTTGTTTTCTGACAAATCTGCTGTTTTTTGCTAGTGTGTGACTTTAACAGTTCTAAGTGGGTCTCTTTTGCTTTCTGGCTTTCTAATTGGCAAGTAAATCTTATTTCTGAGAAGCAAAAATAGATGTTGCAGACAGGTATCTTTCTCTGGGTTGTCTCCGTCAGCTTTAGAATGCCTTTTCATAAGAGGGAGGAAAGAATGGATGTTCTTATGCTGAAGTGGAGCTGCCTTTGTAGAACTTGGCCCAGCATTGACCATGACTGCTAATGGCCAGGGCTGGCTGCTTTTCCCTAGGAGGAAGCTCTACGGAAAGCCTGAGGCCTCAGCACTGGGAGAACCTCCAGGGGAACCATCTAGCCCTCAGACAGGCCTGCTTTTGTCCAGAGACTGACTATATAGTGTATTAGTAATTATTTTATTTGAAATACATCCTCTCACTGTATTTCAAAGTGGTTTAAACTCTGTAAAAAATATAACATCTTTACTATGGACTGGTGGAATATAAACAGTTGAAACACAAAGACTAATAACTACCTTCACAATGCATGCCTTACAAAAGATATTTGCTAAGTTTTGTTATATATAAAAATGTATTTAGCTACCAACTTTACTGTCACTGTGGAAAATTGCACAAACCAATATATGTAAGTGAATAATTTTACATATAGTTAGTGTCTTTTTTGATTAAGAAAGTCTTTTAAAGAACATATTAATTATGCATCTTATGTATCCTATGTGGCTAAAACAGCTCTGTGAATAGAGACCTGCCAGTTGTTTTGTTAAAATAACAGAGTGCAGCTGTGATTAAAAATAAAAATGGTTGCAGTGTGTCTGGAAGAGCTATTTTTATTTTTAAAGGGGAAGGGGAATCTGAGTTACTGTTTTATTCTGGCTATATGAGAGTTTAGGGGAAGAGCATTAGTCCAGACAGGTGTTTCCCAACTAGGACTTGCCAAGTTGATGGCAGGTATGTGTGGGAAAGTCGGCCTTGAAATGAGACACAGGGCAGTGCACACCACCAGGAAATTTTTTCTTTTTTTTTGCATTATTGCATTGTGGTTTTAAGGGGAACACTCATCATTTCTGAATGTAAACTTCTTAGGTTTGTAAATTCCCAAGCAACACCCATCCCTCAAAAGACAAAAATCTACATTTGAAGGAACTAGAGATTGTCTTTGCTCCCTAGAAACAGAATGGAACGTTATCTGTCCAGGAAAACGCTCCTTGGCAGTATTTTCCTGAAGCGTGTTGACTCTCCAGTGTGTCTGTGGGCACGTCCCAGCTGTGTTCACAGGCGCCGGTGGTGGCTTTGAATGGGGGCAGCTTCACAAAATCTGCATGAAAATTGGGAATTGTCAAAGTAATTTGCCACTTACTGACTCGCTCTCTATGCCTTTTGTGTTTTGATCAATAAAAACTTAAATCCTTTACCCAGTTTAGTAACAACCTATTCTAAAGCATTATATTCCCCCTAATCTTTTCGAGTTCTGGTTGTACAGTTATCCATTTTCGATGATATTCATTTTAAAAGGTTAACAAACGAGAAGCTAAACCAACCATACAAATAACAGCCCGAAGAACACTTTCCCAAATGTGTTGGTGTGGAGCCATTTCAAATTTAATATTCATGCAGAGGAAAGCTAAAGGCCACCAAACCAGCTGGATAAAATAGTACTGCATTTTATGACTCATTCTTAAATGAAATCTCTTAAATATTGCTAATGAAGCCAGCTCCCCCCACCGCAGCCCGCCGGGCGCCCTTTTGAGCGGCTTCAGTTCCATTTCCCTGTCTAGCAATTTGCCCCAGGCCCCTATTAAATGAATTATCACGGCCCCTAAATCATCTCTGCGGGGGTTTCCTCTAATCCCATCAAGACACTTACACTCCCTTTCTCCCCTCCTGGTGACATAATGAATTATTATTTCACGGGGAGCACTTAAAGAGGCCCCTGCGGAAGAGTGGAATGTGCCCGGGAAGCCGGAGGGCCCCGCGCCGCCTCGGGCTGCCGTCCCGCGGCCTGGCGGGGACAAAGAGGCCACCCGGCCGCCAATTACCCTCCAGGCCGCCGGAGGCGGGGTCTCGGCCCCCAGCCCCGCGTCCCCTCTTCGCGCCCGGCCCCGGGTAGCTGCTCTGGGAGCCCAGGAACGCAGGGCAAAGAGAGAGAATATAAATGTTTTCCTTAACCAGAGGAAACAGTGCCCTCGCAAACCACTTGCGGAATAGATTAAGCTAATTTATTAAACACAGTTTGCCTGGTGACTGAGCTGAGCTGAGTAATGATTTACAATTAAAAGAAGATTTAATAAGAGAAAGCCAGGGGCCACTGTGGCCCTAACCGTAGGCCATGGTGGCCGGAGAGGGCCGAGGAGGCTCCCGGGGCTGGGTTTGGGACCAAGGGTGGCCTCCGAGTGGCCCGCCGGTGCAGCTTCTGTGGCCACAGCCTTGGCCTGTTCAGAGGAGGAGGTGACATCAACGATCAACTGGAAGACGGAGAGCCCTGGGTAGGGAGCCACCTCCCCACCATTCAGATGGCATGACCCTCTTCCCGCAATGGAGGAAGTGTTGTTCTTTTTTTCTTTCTTTTTTCTTTAACACATTGCTTGTGAGGTGCTCAGACCACCCTCCACATACCAGTGCCGCACCTCCTTTTGAGAGCGCGGTAGGGTCAACTAGTAATTCCCAGGAGATTCTGCAAACTTTAAACTGGAGGATGCACCTGTCTGGAGCAGGGATTCCCAATAGCGTCCAGTACCAGCAACTGTTTCCGTTATAAATAGTTTGTAATACCTCTTTTCTTATTATGACTGGTAGCACAGGGTCGTGTGCTTTTATAATTCTAAATGAAAGTCTTGCATAATAGATCTGATCCAAAAATGTAATTTAAAAAGTGAAAGAAAAAGAAAAGATGGACAGAAGGAGGAAAAAGAAAGGAAGAATAACAAAGAAAGGCAAAACATTATGATCTAATGGTAAAGGGGGGGGCGGGGAAGTACGCTAAAATCTGTATTTCAAAGGGTATGTTCTCCACCATGGCAACTAAAGAATGAAGCCATCCAGTGCTCGCACCACTTTGTAACAAATAAAGAAAACTAAATTGATTGCTGTTGACTCTTTTTCTTTATAATTGTTGTTTTGAAGTAGGAGCTGAATAAGTACATTTATATGTAGTAATGCAAACGTCACACTCTGCCTTCAGACTGTCAGGGTTGTTGGGAGAACTCCAAACCCAGGCCCTGCACTGTTGTCAATAACATGACTTCCCCAGGTGGTGACGCTTGGGTAAAGTTCTAGACAGAGCAGTTTTCAGACTGGTCATATTCCTGGAAAAGTCAATGTACATTCAAACTTTATAAATATACTTTTGTGCATAAAATAGAGCTAATTACCAAGGGCTCTTCCACCTCCATGAATGTCTGATAGAGCATTTGGAAGCTGTCTGAGGGACCTGCCACAACTCTTTGGCACCATTGCACTGCCTTCCTGGAGTTGGCACTGCTGCCTTTGAAACTTACTTGTCCAGATCGCTTAAATTCCTTGAATTAGTATTTCATGGGGAGCAGAACATTTTACATATGACATTCGACACTGGAGGGTTTGCAGTTCTCTTAGAACCCATTCACAGACTTGTATCAAATCTTTGTCTTCGGGGTTATCTTAGACTAAAACTAGAATTGAGAGATTAGAATTATAGAATTGGAAAGAACTTTTTCTAGACATTCTGAGGGAGTTGTTGATCTGCAACTCCTCAAAGTTCTGAATACGATATTCAGGTTTTGGGTTTGTTTGGGTACTACAGAGGATTCCAGAACCTTCCTTGTTCTGGTAATGGAACCTAAGATTACCTTAGCTTTTAAGGCAGCTCTAACACTATTTCTTTTGCTCCCTTGTGGTCATTAAAAACTCTAAATCTCTCCTTATTCTTGTTAAGATGTTTGACCTCTGTACTTAGGCAGTTATTTTTTTGTATCTAAATGTAGGGCTTTGCCTGAAGACCTGTTAAATGTCCTCTTGTCAAAGTTGACTTTCTATCCCAGCCTCATCTAGGTGTTTTTGTGTACCAATTTTCTCCTTCAATTCATAAGCTTTTTCTGCTAGTTCTGTGTTATCTACTGCGTTATCTAGATTTTCCTGCTAGTTCTGTGTCAAAATGTTAGAATTTATTATTATGAGAAGAAAAACTGTGAAGCCTCTTTTTTTTTTTTTCAGAGACAGAGTCTCACTTTCACACTCTGTAGAGTGATGTACTGTCACAGCTCACAGCAACTTTAAACTCTTGGGCTCAAGTGATCCTCTTGCCTCAGCCTCCCAAGTAGCTGGGACTATAGGCCCCTGCCACAAGGCTCAGATTTTTTTTAGAGATGGGGGTCTCGCTCTTGCTCAGGCTGGTTTCCAATGTGTGAGCTCAGGCGAACCACCCACCTTGGCCTCCCCAAACTGTGAGGCCTCTCTTGCCACTGCATCATTAGTAATACCACCCTAGGAATACATCAGCTTTTTCCAGGTGTGCACATGAATAGCCCTGTTATTTAAGGGTGTGTAGCAGAGGAATACAATAGTGGACCTTAAAATGTTGTGTGTCTTCACTTGTTTGTCTTTTTTGTTATCGTTGTTAGAAAAGTTTGATTTTTATTTTAAAAGTCTTTTAGGAGATCAGTGTTCTGCATTTAACTTCATGCTGACATTTTGTTATAAAAATCTTATTGTACCAAACTAAAACAAAACAAAACAAAACAAAACAAAAAAAAACCCAGATGCTTCCCACAACCTTACCATTCGAACAAAACTGCTTTCATTTTTCCACGACCCCTTCCATGGCTTCCAGTTTTTGTCCAGGTTTTTACATGTTGCAGGCCCCATTTTCTTCTTAGCTCCCTGTTAGGAATGGGTGTTAGCCTGAATTTTCTTTTAGACAAATCAAATTTAACTAAAATAGGTAACAAAGTTTCTTTGACACAGTTTTGCTTAAGAGGGCCAATAAGCTAGAAATTTTTGTAGGCCTTTAAAACAATTATCACTATGAGAGTGAAGTAGAATTTTTATATTAATTTAGCAGCTTGCTTTTTAATAATTATCATACATTTATATGTATGTCAGAAGTGTAAGGGACAAGAGGTTCTTGGCTTGGCGCCTGTGGTTCAAGTGGCTAAGGCACCAGCCACATACACCTAAGGTGGCGGGTTTGAATCAAGCCCTGGTCCGCCAAACAACAATGATGGCTGCAACTAAAAAAAAAAAAAAAAAAAAAGCCAGGCGTTGTGGCGGGTGCCTGTGGTCCCAGCTACTTGGGAGGCTGAGGCAGGAGACTCACTTGAGCCCAGGAGTTGGAGGTTGCTGTGAGCTGTGCTGCCACAGCACTCTACCCAGGTGGATAGCTTGAGGCTCTGTCTCAAAAAAAAAAGAGGTTCTTCAGGTGCTGATTGAGTAAGTCCTTAAGTTCTGCTTTGAAACACTTTGGTTTGGGGGCCCCAGTTTGAAGCATGTGGCTTCAGTTCTGCCTGAGGGTGGGAGAAGGTGGTTGAGAGGGCACCTTCACTCATCTTTGGGTTTGGAGGGTGTGGGGCCTGGTGTACTGGGATAATTGGGGAAATTGTCTCCTCATGTGAAGCTTTTTATTTATTTACATTTATTTATTTATTTTTTATTGTTGTTGCAGTTTGGCTGGGGCTGGGTTTGAACCCGCTACCCTCAGCATATGGGCCCAGCACCCTACTCACTGAGCCACAGGCGCCCACTGAAGCTTTTTTTTTTTTTTTTTTTGAGATAGAGTCTCACTATGTTGCTTTCAGTAGAGTGCCATGGTGTCATAGCAACCTCAAACTCTTTGGCTCAAGTGATTCTCTTGTCTCAGCCTCTCAAGTAGCTGGGACTACAGGCACCTGCCACAACACCTGGCTATTTTTTGGTTGCAGTTGTCATTGTTGTTTAGCAGGCCTGGGCTGGGCTCGAACCTGCCCACCCTGGTGTATGTGGCCAGTGCCCTACTCAGTGAGCTATGCCACCGAGCCACTCGTGAAGTTTTTCACATCTGTTTTTTGCAGGTGTAGTGGCTACAGCCTGGAAATGCTTATCCATAACCTGAGCAAGTCTAAGCTGAACTTCAGTTTACACCTGCTTCTCTATCCTCTTATGCTGAGTATTGTATAGAACATCTTCACCGCGAATAGTTCCTATTATTTAGAAAATTAATAATAATCATAGCTATCATTTATACCACAAATATACCAGGCAGTATCTACTTACATTATTCTGCTTTACAATGAGATAGGAATCATTACATCATTTTCATAGTCCAAGGTCATTTGGACGACATAACATTCTGCACCTGGTTAAGTTTGAGTAATCTAATATGACATCAGAGATCCCAAGTTTTTTCTTGCATTTAAGACAAGAGAAGGTGGGCTGAGACAGGGCTTTTCCCAAACAGGAAGGATCGTGGGACTGCTCCCCCACACTTCTGCCTGGATAAGGCACAGGAGCAAGGAAAGAGCAGAGACTTGGAAACTTAGCAACAGGGAATGACCCTAAAACAATGAAGCCTAAGAGACAGGGCTGGCACATTTGTAGGTTTCAAAATGTCAGACTCCGAATACATATGTTGTAGCACAGAATCTGTCACCAAACCCCGGGGAGACTACAAATCAGTTCCTGAAGCAAATGCCTCCAGCCTTAGGCTGCGTCAGTATTTGATGAATAAATACATGATGGTCCTTCAGAGTCGTCAAGAATCCCTGTAAGAGAGGAATAAAGAAAACTTGGCCCTGTTTAGCACATACAATGCTTTTCAGTCTCTGATTGGGAGCAGTCAAGTCATAACACGTAATTCTGCCTTTTCTCCCCACTGAAGTTTTTTGACAGAGTTATTTTTGTCAAATTTAAAAATCATTCTGGGTAATATTGAGTAGGATATAGGGGCAACCTTGTTCCATAGTTGAATAAATGGTAAGTTTTTAGATGTCCTTCACTCTTTAAAGAGAAAAATAAGTGGTCAGAGTCTCCAGGGTTGTTTTGAAGGTGACCTTTACTCACCACCTGAGTCTCTGCTTCAGCAAGGTCTAATGGAGGCGTGACTAATGCAGGCCGTGTTGTTGCTGGGTCCCCTGGAAACACCAAGGATCCTCCTGAAAATCAATTCTAGACTTTATAGGATTGTCAAGTCTTCTCAGTTCTAGAGGGCAGGAACAGCTGTCATCGTGCTGGCATACGGTGACATCAGAACTCCAGGACAAATCAGGCCCTGCTTTGTCTGATCCTTAGAAACCCTATTCATGGGGATCTGAGGATCCAAAACATTTTCTTCTAGCAAGTTCCTTCAGTATGCTTGGTTCTGCCATCCACATGAATAAAACAAAAATAACAACAATTAAAAAAAAAAGACTTGTGAGTTTGGTCACAAAACCTAGGTATTTCAATGTCCCAGTGATTTATTACCAGTGAAAATAGAAATACCACAGGCTATAATATCATTTATCATATAATTAAATTATCTTTCTGGAAGAGAATAGACATGACCACGGAAGTGATTTAGAGCTATCCTGTCTTTTTCTCTGGGCCTCAGTTTCCTTGCCTGCAGTGGGAAAGTCTTGGGCAGGATGGTCTCTGGATCTCACAAGGCTCTTGTGAGATCCTTTAAGACTTTGTAGACACACAAGCAGGTGAAGCTCTTACACAGAAGTGGCCTTCTTGGGCTATGGATTCATTGGTAGCACCTCCTATCTCTGCCACACAACTTCTTAGCCTCACAAAGCCTCAGCATCCTCACTGGTAAAAACAGAAATGAGGACAGTACCAACTTCATAGGGCTACTGCTCTGATCATTGAGGAAATGCACATCGACCTCAGAGAAGGAAATCTCCGAAGACACTCAGCCTATATGAGTTACCACAATCAGTATTAGGATCTCTCATTGTAATAGCTTTTTTTTTTTGCTTATTTTCTTCTTTACTCTCTATCTCTCCTTCCTCCTCACCATATACTTTCTGTCACTATCTCTTCAAATTTATTTTTACCACACAAACCATCCTCAAGAGTTAAACTTTAAAGGAACCAGTAATGAAGGATTGCAATCTCAAGTCTAAGAATGAGCAATCCTAGGGCCTAATCCTAGATCTTGCAAGGTGTATCAGTTCATTTTGTGCTGCTATTACATAATGCCCAAGGCTAGGCCATTTATTATATGTAGACATTTAATAGCTCACAGTTCTGGAGGTTGGAAAGTCCAATATCAAGGTGCCAGCACCTGGCAGGGCCTTCTTGCTGAGGTGCTGGAACCATCACATGATGGAGGCAAGGGACAGAGGGAACAGAGAGAGAGAGAGAGAGAGAGAGAGATGAGTGACGGCAAACCCATATAATAGCAAAAGCCTCTCACATGATAGCAAACCCATTCCCATTATAACAGCCCTCATGGGGTCCTCATGAACTAAACACTTCCTTTTTTATTGTTTTGTTTTTGGAAACAGGCTGGAGTGCAGTGGTTATTCACGGGCATTATCACAGCTCACTACAGCCTCCAACTCCTGGGTTCATGTGATCTCCTGCCTCAACCTCCCAAGTAGCTGGGACTACAGGTGTGCACCACAACATTGGCTAATTTTTTTTATTTTTCATAGAAATGGGGTCTTGGACTCCTTGGTCTAGAACCTGGCCTCAAGTGATCCTGCTTCAGTCTCCCCAAGTGCTGGGATCTTAAGCATGAGCCACCAAGCCCAGCCCTAAACATTTCTTAAAGGTTTCACCTTGAAATACTGTCACAATGGCAATTACGTTTCAGCATGAGTTTTGGAGGGGACAAACATTCAAACATAGCACAAAGATCATAAACAATTCTCTCCGCTCTTTTTGCCTTACAATACATGCATATCTACTGCCCCCGTCAAGCGACTTACATGGACACAGAGGTGTGTAGGTCAGGATGTGTATGTTGTGGAGATGTTTAGGAGCAGCTAGTTCTTTTGTGTGCCTTCATTTTTCTGTGTTAGAACATAGAGGACTGGGTTTTCCTTAAAGGATTCTCTGGAGGAGGGCTTCCGTTTTGGCCATGCTTATGGAATCTTATTTTCTTTATGATGTATTAGGGACACGTAATAGGTCGAGCATTTTCTTTTTAAGACCTAAGTGTTTTCTGCTCAGGTTACCTGAGGTTGAATAAACATCCCCGTGAACAAGCTCTCTAGAACATTTCTATTTTCTCCTTTCCACAAACCTAAGCAAATCTTAATTAATGCCATTTGCTTCAAAATATGCCCAGTTCATTTCCAGGCTGCCAAGGCAGAGTCAGGGTTCAAGTTGCCATATGTTGACAGGGAAAGGTCGATAACGCTCTTCCTAGTCCAGAAGGTGTCCTCCTTGGTCCCTGAGCATTTGATAAAACCCTCTTTCCTCATTTGCTATGCAAATCCACTCCATCTGCACTGTCTCTTCTTGGAATCAGGTTCTTTGGGACAGGAAACCAGGACGACAGTCATGGGCATCTGACGTCCTCCACTCTTGCCTTGTGGACCAAAATATCAGCTACTTCAAAGAACGCTTGTATGAGCCTCACTACTGCATACATGATAGAAAATTCCACTTAATAGTCTCCAGACCCCTTCCTGGGATGTGTTATTAATTATTTCTATAACACTAATGCCAGAAATAAACCAGAGAACTAGCCCTGCAGTATGAAAAATTGGAAGCAAAATCTCCGATTTGTAGTGTAAGCCACCCACTAAGTCATTCTCTTTCTGGCTTTGCTGCTTTCTTAACAATAGAATGGTTTTGACTCTTCTTCTTTTATCCCCATGTAGGGAAAATGCCTTGGAATCATAGTCTGCTCATGATTTTCCACAATGAATAAATGTTGTTTTTCTCTGCCCTTTGTTTTTGAGAGGTACTCCAGCCACTGTTGAAGGATTATTGTTCTTGATGGATGGAAATGCAGATGATGAGACCTGGAAACGTGGTATGGAGGATATGGGGTGCACCACTCAGGGCCTCCCTTTAAAACTGAGGCATTCATTCCTGGAGCTTCTAGGAGTGTTGTTTGCTAAAAGATCTCAGCAAAATCACTCTCCAAGAATTGTCCCTTGCCAAAGGGCGCTGCCTTGCCCAAAGTTATACTCTTTTCCAGGAGTCAGCCTGCATCCAAGGCACAGCCAGTGTGAGGACCAAAAGGGAAACAACTCTGCGGAATCATTCTACCTCCAGAACATTCTGTGGACCAGTTGCGGTGACCACGTAATCTCAACTTCTTCTACCCATTTCTGTTTCCTTCTCTCTCACCTCCAGGATGACAACATCCTCCAGTAAACCTCTTGCAAGAAACCTTCACTTCAGAGTCAGTTTACTGGGGACTCTGACTTGTAACACTTAGACTAAAAATATCAGAAATAGTGTGAAGCAGCTGAGAGTGAGAGTCTCAAGTCCCAATATCTATATTTTCCACTAAGAATATTATACTCATTGGGCTAAAATAGTTGAAGAATTTGGGGCTATCAGTTGCAAAATAGGAAAAGATATAAAAGTGAATGAAAATGATGGCTATGAATGAGAGATGCATTTTAGAACATTCTTTTTAAAAACAAAAGCACCACAAAATTGCTTTAACATCAGACTGGCAAAAAACATCAACTTTTTATCAAATAAAATCCTATTACAAGAAGTTCTGAGACAAAGATCAGTACCAGTACCTTGTACCCACCATGTTAGGGAGGCTCAGGGATGATGAAGGCAGAAGAAATCGGCTACCGGTAAGAACACTGAGATGCAAACATAGGTTGTTCTGACAGTTGGCTCCACCTGGATACCTCATCAAGGCTGTAATTTTAAAAACTTTTTCTTCGCAGGATTTATCAGATCATAACATTCCATGACTTTTTCCTTCAACACGTAATTATAGCAAAAATAATACAACTGGTGGATGATTCAGGTAGGACCTACGATGGCTGTTTGGACAGTGTCCAGCCGGGGAATATGAAAAATAGTATCCAGGATGGCTGGATATTTTCTGGACAGCTCTCGTGTAGATCAAAACAGAGATTAAGCTTCTTCTTTTCTTTTTTCTTAAAAACAAACCATTATCAGAACTCTGAAAATTAATTTATACAAGTTAGGGATTAAAACAGCAGTATAAATAAAAATCAAGAAAAAATATATAGTGTAAGCAGAGTTAAAATCTCCCCTTTGGAGGTGATCACTGTTCTCAGTTTGCGTTCAGACCCCGTCCTGTGGCGTCACCGTTGTTCTGAAGCACGTGTACACCTGTATACAGGGCGTGTTTCTTTTCATTTTCTCTCGTTTTCTTACATTGACAAGATCATACTATACAGTTTCTTTGTAACTTGCACTTTCTCACTTAACGATGTTTTCATCAATATTCTTTTTAATCTATTTCATTCAAAATCATACTGGGCTATTCCTAACCACTGTATTAGAATTAAATTTGATGCTACATGGCACCTTGACTATTTTGAGGAATCAAATTGCTTAGCTAAGTGAGATAAAATTAACTGTTTCAGTCTTCGAGTACAAATTCTTATTTTTCTCAAAATGCAGAGAATTACATTTTTCTCTTTTTGTTCAGACTGAGTTGAGCCTGACTCCAGGTATACTTCTTTTAAAATTATCCAAGCAAAATTAATTCCAGCTTTAACCCCATTCTCAAAGTCATCTTAATATCTATATCTTTTTGCCTGGGTATTATCCTGCCTCCTCCAAAGATGTGTGTTAAAAGAGCTGGGGGAGGGGAGGAACATAGTTTCAACCACTCAATTTTTGCTTGTATTTGTTTCCAAATCCAAGTGGCTTTTTTCAGCAGCAAAGGTGCTCTCTCCTGCTCCATCACTGGTCTGTAAAGCAAATTGCAAAAAGCTACCAAAGTCTGGCTACATTCTCATAGCGACTGTTTAAACCCATTACTTTCTCTTTTAATCAAATCACTGTTGTGTCAAAATATACGATTCTCGCCATGAATCTCCCCAGCTTGTTACAGGTCACCGGTTGCACCTTGAAAATGTTTGCTCTCCTAAGCATCTTCTCTCCAGCCTCCAGCTAAATTGCTCCACACCAAGCTTGATCATTTTTCTATACACATAGAACTCTAATTAATATAAACATAATGGCACCCAGGACCTGCACTTTATAAAGAGAGGAAGGGAAACCGCCCCAGTGGTATGTACGGGGGAGGGGGGGAAGCATCATTTGCCTTGTGGCAAAATGGAAATTAGACAGATGTAAACATTCAAATTGTGTCAAGGAAAAAAAAAAAGCAAACGCTGAAAATTCCTTATCTCTGAATTACTGGGAGATTTTAGCCTGTATTCTTTTCTGCTTTAAGAAATATTTTATATAATGCCGCCAGAGGGCCAGTAAGGGAAATAGTAATTATGTTTAAACAGCCAACCACTTCACTAACATAAAATATTTGTACAGGCTCTTAAACATGAAGTTAAGTGCCAGAGGCTATTTTCATTGTTTAATGTATTAAGTAAATAAAAATGTATCTAAGATGTGGACACACAATTAGTTTTGAGTTATTTATCCTGGAGTTTGTATGGTTTAGAAAAACTCCATCTTCTTGGCTGCAGCTGTCCTAATGCATTTAACTTCAGCCATCAGCTATGATTAAACACCTGCTGTTGTGGGGAAACAAAGCACACTAATCCAATATGTATTTCTGACATCTTAAATATCACCCAGTCCCCTGACATCAGGCACAGCTTTTCAGCGGGATGGAATTCCAGAGCATATTTTTCTAATTTATGGATGGACAATAAATCAAAATTAAGCCTTGGGCAATGAAATATACATCAGTGCAGAATGAACTGACTGCAAACGAGGACCCTGCACAACCGAGGGGAAAAGGATATATTAATAGAATCCTAAGCTGCAAACACTGAAGTGAAAATTAAAGAAGTTTATTTCACATTTTCCCCCCTATAAAGACAAAATGCAAAGACAGAAAATGAAATGTTTTCTATTTTTCCATGCATGGCACCCGAGGAGCACATTTAGATTAAAAAAAAAAAAAGTCACTGTTTTTAAATGCTGGTATGCGGGCGATTCAAAACCAAATCTTCAGGGCGCTTTTTCTTATTTGCAATATGTAAGAGAGTTTGCAGTACTTAGTTCAGTTTCAGTTTTGCTATTCTGGAAGAGCGAACAAAGGCCATTGTTGACAGTCATTAATTTCTCCGGAGAAAAGATCTGGAGAGAGGACAGCCTCCCTTCTCAGGTGGCCTGTGTTGTGCTGGGAGCTATCCAGTGCTGAACGAATCTTCCTTGGACTGACCTCCAGCTGCTCTGGAACCCGGAGAGGAGGGGTGACCTGAGAGCTTCATTCTCATCAGAGGCCCTCCAGAACCTCAGCTGCAGGCCTATGACCTCGCTCTGGCCCTGTAGACCCTGGGCTGAGGTCACGTTGGAGCTGCATATATGGCTTATCCTTGTTGCCCTTGACACTGCCAATCACCATGTGTCTTTGGCAGAACTGGCCGGAGCAACCATCATATTTACAGGGATAATGTTTTGTGTTCATAGGCATGTCAGGACTCTTAACAGATATTATTGCTTGATTCCTCACTGCATCTCTGTTAATATGATTGCTGGTAAATATTTATTTAAGCATCAGGGACAGGGATGTAGAGCGGTCACAGAATTGAGAGCTGTGTTGGGCTGCCTGGGAAAGTGGTAGAACTGGTGAAAGGAACCCTGCCAACTGGCTGTCCATTCTGTCACCCCCAGCTGACACAAGTTTCTTCAGATTATTCTTCCTAAAGCACTTGTATCTATAGAATAATTATTTTTGTAGATGTATGTATTACTGGCTTACTGACTTGCATAGTACTTATTTGCTATTATTTACATGAACTCATAAGCATGTTGAGAATGTTTTAAAGTATTCAGATTAATACGAAAAGAAACAACATACTTTAGGAATTAACTTTATGATGTATGTCAGAAAGATACCAGCATGTTCCAGACCTTGTATTTGAAAATTCTAAGTGGAGGAATGAATGAAGTTTTAAAATTGGTATTCTTTGGGGTCAGTAATTAGTGAATCTGAGACACTTGGCAGTATGAAGCTTAAACATGAAGCCTATGTCCCCTCCACCATTCCATCATTGTAGGTTTTGTTCTTGCATTGATTTTTCTTTCTGTCTTCTTCTTTTTTTTTTTTTTTTAGAGACGGGGGTCTTGCTATGTTGCCCAGATGGGAGTGCAGTGTCTACTCAGAGGCATCACCTTAGCCCACAATAGCCTCAAACTCTTGGGCTCAAGCGATCCTCTTGCCTCAGCTTCTAAAATAGCTTAGACTGACTTTTCTTTCTTATTCAAATCATGGAAATGATTCCTTAGAAGAAATATGCATAACCCTAGTAGGAAATATAGCTTAGCGTTAACCAACTTAGTTTTTGAAAAAAATATTTGTTCTTGGAAGAAATAATTAAAAGACCCACTTTCCACGTAATTATCACAAGATTCCATAGTAATGTTGGTGATAGTAATAATAAAGGCTGATGTTAGCTGACAGCCCTGTTCTGGATGCTTTAGGCAAATTAACTTTAGCAGTCTTTATGAACAGCCCATGGGGTTGGTACTGTTGTTTCCCCTTATAGCTGAGGACTTGAACCTGGAGGAATCAGTCTCTCGCCAGAGGTGACGGGTGGAGCAGAGAAGCAGACATGGCAGTCTGTCTGCAGAGCCTGCCATCCAAGGACATTATTATTCTACAACATGCTCTCAAAGCCACACCTTAGCGCTCTAGTTAGCCTTTTTCTGAAAATAGGCAAAGACATAAAGGAAATTTTTGATCTTTATGTTTTTTATTTTTAAACTAGTAGGTTACCTTAACCTAACTCCTTTAGATGCTGTGTTTTCCTATAAATCACTGAAGGTGATAACTGGTTACTACTCACAGTCACTGGCGCATATCACAAGTAGAATTATAATACCAAAAAATCCCATTCTCGGATAGCACTCTACCCCTATTTTTAGCTCAAAGAATTTTTGTTCAAAAATTCTAACTACCATATCAGTAAATGTAGACAAAAACCTATGGGTGCTGACAAGGGATGAAAAATTTTGTAACTTTTTTTTTTTCTTTTTGCCAGGGCTGGGTTTGAACCTGCCACCTCCAGCATATGGGGTCAGCTCCCTACTCCTTTGAGCCACAGGTGCTGCCCGGGATGAAAAATTTTGACTATATAAATAAATTAGTTTAAAAACAAATGATTTTTCGTATGCTTAAATTAAATAAAAGCATACAGTTTGGGTTTCTAACAGTCTTTTAAATGTTTATTGAAATGTTGCCATTCATCGATATTTTAAAATGCATCTATTGATAAAAAATTCACATTTTGTAGTTGCAACATTTGTAAAAACAAAAAAAAAGACTAAAGTAAACAGAATCTTTTCCCACTAGTCTTTACTATTTGTATATCCCATGGTTTTCGAAATTGGCAAATTTAACCATTTTTTTATCGAGGTTCACAAGGCATTGTGTTAGGCTTTAAGGACTTAGTGCAAAAAAGCTGCAAAGATAGCACAGAGGATACTGGTATACCCATCACCCAGGGCCTCTAGTGTTAACATCTTACACTAGTTGTTACACTTACCATCATACACTTACATTTACACTTACCACCATAAGTTTGCAAGAACCAAGAAACCAACAGCAGCACAATGTTTACTAATCACCAGCCTTTATTTGAATCTTAATAACTTTTCTACCAGTGTTCTTTTCATTTTTATTCCAGGTTCCTGTCCAAGGCTCCACTCTGGAGTTTAGTCATCACATCCCCTTAATCTCCTTTGTTCTGTGACAGTTTCTTGGGCCTCCCTTGTTTTTCATGAGTTTTGTTTTATTTTTTTCTCCTTTTTAAACACTTATTTTCTCTTATTAAATCATAAACTCATAGATCATGGAATTTGGGAGTTTTAAAGAATACTGGTCAGGTAGTTTTTAGAACATCCCTCGATTTGGGTTTGTCTGATGCCTTTTTTAGGATTAAACCGGAGTTCAGGGAAGAATATTGCAGGAGAAATGCCTTTGTCATCATGTTACACCAGAAGGTGTGTGTGATCTCCAGGACTCAGCCCTGGAGCTGTTCACCTTAACCAATGGCTGAAGCAGTGTTTGCCAGCTTTCTCCACTGTAAAGGTCCTTTTCACCCCATTTTCCCACACTCTATTCTTTGGAATCAAGTCAGTAAGTCCAACCCACCCTCAAGGGAGTGGAATTAATCTCCACCTCTTGGTGGGAAGAAGAGCTACATAAATTATTTGCATTCTTCTGTAAGGGAGTTTTGTCCTTTTACCCCATTTATTTACTTATTCTGTCACGTATTCATATTAGGATGGACTCATGGATATCTAATTTACAGTTCAGATCCATTTGAAGTCTTGTCACCAATGTGTGTCAGAAAAGTGACTGTTTAGAGTCAGAATGAGTGCAGTTTAGAGGACTTGAAGGCCAGGTGACACAGAACCAGACTCACGTATAATTCCTGTAGCATGGGAGTTTTGAAGATAATTACTAAGTACAAATAGGACACATTTTGGTGCAAGTCTTTAAAAGGAGATCTAAACTTCTTACAGGGCTTTGTTTGATCAGGACCTAGGTTTTCTGATTCCTTGTTCTGTGTTACTTTTATTGAAGAACTCTATTATTAGCAGAGCTTCCACCACCACCATGAGGGTCCAGACTCTTCCCACAGAAAGAAAACAAGAGATAGTAAACACAGTCATGGGACGACTGAGCCTGAATCCAAGCCTCTGGACGAGGCAATACAAATACCAACAGGCTCAAGAGTCTTTCAGAGTATGCTCAGACCCTATAGCTAGGTTGATATGGGTTTCTAGTGTTGAAAACAGCTGCTTCCCAACATCTATGCACATCTTAGAGGGGGACCAGGGGGTCTTCAGTGGTCTTCTCAAAGACCACATTTCTGGGAGCAAGCTGACCCAGCTGAAGATTGCCCAGTGCCTTGGACTGGACTAACCCAAGCTCCACAAAGCCACAGGATGCATCAAGCAGGGGAGTCCCTGTGGCTATACCATTCTCCTAGCCACCCAGGGACCCCCAGTGGGCCTGACACTGAGAGGATGCCCACAG
Organism: Galagoides demidoff; assembly: GCA_963574575.1. Classification (NCBI taxonomy): domain Eukaryota; kingdom Metazoa; phylum Chordata; class Mammalia; order Primates; family Galagidae; genus Galagoides; species Galagoides demidoff. The sequence continues at coordinate 54,423 of CAUYQV010090185.1, forward strand.
TGGACCCAGGCCTGCGGAGGCAGCTTCTCAGGTACCTGTTCTCCTACTTGAAACAGAAGCAGGTGGCAGTGGTGATCTGCCTGCCAGTAGGTGGGTCCAAGGGCAGAGAGCACAGGCACGCTCTATGCCTTCCCGCCCTGTGACAGCAGTACCTCCAGTCTGCACTAAGGACAATGGGCTAGCTAGAAGAAGAACATGTGGTGATGGTCATGGTCAGAGAGACTGCCCAGCCCAACCTGTCTTTTCCAGCTCCATGTTTGTGCCACAAAAGCAGTTTTTTAAAAATCTGATTCCCCTCTCTACCCTACCTCTTGATTCAAATTCTCTGCTGGATTATTTTCGTTCATTTGGTGGGGATCAAAGTCCTGTCCACTACTAAAAACTAAGTTCTTAGATTTGGGGGAAATTTTATTTTACAATGATGAGAAGAGACTCCTCCTGTTATGTTGATTTCCAGTGTATAAGATACTGTCTGCTGGGTTCTGTATTTTTTTAATTTTTTGACTAATGTATGGCAAGTTGTCAGTAAAGCCTTTGTCAAAGGACCGATTTAAAAAAAAAAAGAATTCTATTATTGTTTTCAAGCATTAACATGATTAGTATGAGAACAATAAGTCTGAAACAGGAAGTATTTCTTAAAAATCCATATTGGAATACATTGTAATAAAACTGAAACATCAAAGTCAAAGAGAAAATATTTAGTGCATTCAGAGAAAAAAGGGTAAGTGACCTACAAAGGAGCCACATTTAGGCGGTTGCTGACTTCTTCACAGCAGCATTAAAAGCCATAAAACAGGGTTTATTATCTTCAAAGTGTTCCGAGACAAGAACTGCCAAGCAAGAGCTTTGCACTCAGCTGAATTATCATACAGAATGAGGAAGAAATAAAAATGCTTTCAGACAAACACTAAGCGAATTTTCCATTGCTAGATTCTCAGTGAAAGATGAAATTGAACCCAGAAGGAAGCGTTCAGATCAAAGACGGAACGGGAAGCAAAAATGATGGGAGTGAGTCTAAAAAAAAATTGATATCAACAACAGCAACTATAATTTATTGGGGGCATAAAAACATGGTGAGTCTAAAATATTGACCAACAGGTGCATGTAAAGCAGGGAGGGGTTTTTCGAACTTAAAGTGTTCTAAGTTCTTCAACTTACTGAGGCAGAACAGACATTGATTATTTTTAAATTTTGTTAAACATATATACCAAAATTTTAAGAATTATACAATAACTAAAGTTGGTTAAGTTAATATTTTGTTATCCATTCATAGTATTCAATATTTTTCAAAGTAGTTTCTATAGAATTATAGAATGACTCATGAAATTGGTACAACTTCCCAGTAGCCAGGTAGTGGGGAAGGACAAGAGAGGAAAAAGTAGGAAAAGTCAAACCACCGAACACAGGAAGTGAAAAAGAGACAGAGAGAGAAAAGAAAACATGGGCTAAAAGAAAATCACAGAATAAGACAGTAGAAATCATTTCAAATATATTATTAATAGTGTATATAATTTGCCTAAACTTACCAGCTTAAAGAGATTGTCAGACTTGATTTTTAAAATCTACCTATATTTTGTTTATAAGAGATGAATCTAGATTGTCAGGAGACAGATTCAAAGTAAATGAGTAGAAAAAGAAAATAGGTAGCTTCATTATCATTGACACAATAGACTCTAAGGAAGAAAGTGACATGAGGGAGCCTGCATCTGGACAATGTCAGGAAGCAGGTATTTGAAGGGCTGTCAGCACCATGTGAGAGAGATTCTACGTCTAAAACACATTTGTGGGCCGGGTGACCATAGCTCAGTGGTTAGGGCACCAGCCACGTGGGTTCATACCTAGCCTGGGCCTGCTACACAACAACAGCAACAACAAAAAAAATAGCCGGGCATTCTGGAGGGTGCCTGTAGTCTCAGCTACTAGGGAGGCTGAGGCAAGAGGATTGCTTGAGCCCAAGAGTTTGAAGTTGCTGTGAGCTATGATGCTATAGCATCCTACAGAGGGAGACAGAGTGAGACTCTGTCTCAGTAAAACAAACAAACAAAATATATTCATGTTATTTTGTATGGTCCAAAAGGCCAGGACCTACAGGTGGAGATTACAGAGAGGCAGGTATTGACTCAATGTGTTGGAAAGAACTTTCTAACGATGAGCCCTCCGAAATGAGAAGTTCTTGTTCCTGGGGGTATTTAGGCCACGGCCGCAGGGAAGCTGTAGGCCCAGGCTGTGGCTGTACAGGCCGAGGCAGCCAGATGGTGTCCAAATTTGTATGTTAGAATCACCTGGACAGTTTCTTCAAAACGTATATTCTGGGGACTCCTCCATACTTAATGAACAGATTTTTATAACCTAGAAATCTGCATTTCTGAAATGCTCCCCAGGTGATTCTGATGTAGCCAACTCAGAACTGATCCATGGAGTGGCATTTGGGAACCACTGACTAGATGACTTCTAAAGTTCCCACTAACCATGACACTGGATAATCAAATGGATGTTTTGGTAGAGATTACTAGAGACTAGGGAGGTGGCACCATGGTTTACAGTGTACAGAAGAAAACGGAAGCTAAGAATATCTGTGACATTAGGTGTAGGGGTTTCAATATCTGGGGAACTAGGGAGAACAGCTCATGCACTTTCTTTGATGTTTATAAACTTTTCAGTAAATGATGGTGAAGACAATGAAAATTAACATACTCTCTACTCAGAACAAATGGCCGAATGGCCCCACTCGACTTATTACATCTCTGACACCATCATATTGCATCACCCAGGGACTCTGTTACAAGCCTAGTGGCCTGAGCAGTGTGTCTTAAACTTTTCAGATGTTTGCAAATCACCTAAGAATCTTAGTCAAATTCAGGTGCTGATTCCAAGATACACATTTCTTTTTTATTTATTTATTTATTTATTTATTTATTTATTTATTTATTTATTGATCTCTGTATTCATTAATGCAAACATGGGGTACATTGTGCTGTTTTCATATACAATTTGAAACACTTTCATCAAGCTGGTTAACATAAATTTCATGTCATTTGCTTAATCGCAAGTGAATCTTTCTAAGAGTAGAATGTGAATGTCTTAACACAATAACTAAGAAAATGACATGAAGGCTATGTTAACCAGTTTGATGAAAATATTTCAAATTGTAT